>VRLP01005858.1:0-33026 GCA_009660295.1 Lophius piscatorius
TAAAACCTACCAAAGTGGTCTAAGGAAGGTCAAATACGATTTTCAAAAGATGCACGTGCTAATCTGTGTCATATGATCCCACAGGAGAGCTTTTGTTGCACAATTTGCTGAATAAGTTAAAGCTGGTTCTTTAGAAAAACTACAGTAGATGACAGAGGTGTTATGGTGACAAACTGGGAACCTAAACTATATGATGCAGGCATTATAATGTTATGGCTGATAAGTGTCTAGTTATGGCTACTGAGTGATAGTCTGTTCAATTATTATATATAGTATGTCTAAGACGATGTTTGATCCAACAAAAGTCGTTAAATGTGTCGCCAATATCAAACAATCAAACATGACAGAAGAAGTTAAACAACGAATCTAACATACCAGCGGCCGGCCTAGCAGCTCGGACCGGGCCCGAGACGCCGAGTCCTTCTTCATGTATTCAACAAATCCATATCCTTTGGAGTGTCCCGTCAACTCGCTGTAGACCAGGAAGGAGCGCTCGATGTTCCCGTAGGCGCGCACCAGCTCCTCAAACTGCTGGGCGGTGAAGGTGTGGGGCAGGTTGGCGAGGCAGAGGAGGGAGTCGGTGGGCTGCAGGGTGACGTTGATCAAGCGTCCCCGGACTGTGCTGTGATGGAGGGAGCGGATGGCATCCTGAGCCTGGTCCCCGTTCAGCAAAGTCACAAAGGCTGGAGGAGGGGACATTATGGAGACAGAGACAGGAGGAAGAGACAGACGAAGAAAAGAACACACACACACACACACACACACAAGAAGAAAGAAATAGACAGACATAGATGAAGAGGGACGAGTGGGAGACAAACACAAACACACATTTAAAGCAGACATTCAAAAACAGGTGGAGAGCAGATTATATGGAATGTAAAATGAAGACGCAGTCAGAAAACATGCAAAAAAACAAGTCGCGTGGAAAGAAAAAGTAAATAATAGTGACATGAATGAGAGGCCAAACGTGAAAACAACACAAAAAAATAATTATAAGTCCAGACAAACAGTCATAAAGACGGACAGACAGACAAATACACAGAGAGAAAGACAACACATTAGCTAGAGAGCCAATAAAGAGCCACAGAGTTTGGGGAGTCCACTGAGAAACACACACACACACACACACACACACACCTCCACTCCTGATTGGTCTAATCATAACACCTGTGACTACTGCAGTACAGGTAGTGCTGCCTCATTTCATCGTGTTACCTTCAAATAATACCAGTTAAAACAGAAGGTTCGATATTTTTACGTTAACTGAGAATTTCCGATAGGCCTGCTGTTCTTAGTTTTTCAATGACTAAAAGAAACTCAATTTGTAAAAACTCCTTTGACTGAAAAATGACGAAACAAGGAGATAAGTGTTCGAAGGTCTGCGTTGTGAAAATATAAAAAGACATTCAATGGACTTTAGGCAAAAAAATTCTAGATACCACGAGATTAGAGTCGTGGTTTTACGAGGATAAACTCGTAATAGTGGGCTAATCTTCGGGGGGCAGGAATGAACACCAGAGTAGCTTGACAAGCTATATGTCAAAAATAATATAAGTTTGACAAATAAATGATTATTGAATCTTTTGACACATTAAAACAACATGACCATACGGATCAGAACTTTTAAAACTCTTCGTAAGAAACTGGGTTTGTTCTGAAGAAAGAACCGGACGGACTTTGAGGAAATCGTCTCTTTTGTGGAGCAGGAGATGATGGAATGACGGATTTAGTCGTTTACAGAATGTAGATGGAGGCAAAAATACCATAACGTGATCTGACTACCTCATTAACAGACTGACGTGAATCGGAGGCTGTGTGTGTGTGTGTGTGTGTGTGTGTGCGTGGATGTGTGTGTGTGTGTGATACAGCACAACACCTAACACAGTAGATGACAAAAGCCCAGATCGCAAAGCTTTCCTTTCGCCCCAGTCTTAAAATTTCATATTTTTTCTCGTAAAATTACAACTTCATTCCCATAATATTCAATTTTTTTTTTTACTTTTCAAAGCGGCCCTAATATTAATTCGTACACGACATCAACTTCGTCGATACATAGATATTATGTTTATCCTCATTCCTTTGCTGAGTCTCCAGTTGATTGTTTCGGTTTCATGTTTGCTAAGATGTCAAACCTTCAGAGTCAAAATCATTTACAGAAAATAATCTTTCCAAAGAAAATGAAAGATTTGTAGAATGTGTAGAAAATTCACCACAAGTACAGCATTAATCCAATGGTTTATGGTTTATCCAATGGTTAATAATGGTTTATTTATAATAGTTTGTATCGTCCTTTCAAAACGCGACTAAATTCTCACCAGCAATTTATATCACAACAAGAAATATATCCGCCTGAAGAGCTTCTCCTGGAACTAGAGTGAAGGCCAGTGTTGTTGCTCCGCTCCACCTGAACCAGAACTAATATCAATGAATGAAACTGCACAGCTCACGTTTCCTTCTTTAATCAACAGGCGCTGCAGAGAAACCTCCGTTGAAATAAAAGAGTGTCAATTTCATCAACTTGGCCTACAGAGTTTGGTGGCGGTGGTGTGATCTGTCTGTTTGTGCACAAGGTGTCTCCAGGAGTTAATGGAGATTTTTGATTACATTTGGACTTTGGAGCAGGAAATTATTGATTAAATGTTGAGGCTGAGCCACAGCTGTTTAAAAAAAAAAAAAAATTCTATTAACTTAATGAAGTTAATATATTATATTGATATTTTGACATTTTTAAGTTTCCTTATACAAATACAAAATGTAAAGCATAGGAATGCGGTTATATTAAACCAAATACATTTATAAACATGCATGATTTAATGTTTTCAGAGTGTGATTGTGAGTGTAATTTTTTCTATTTCAAGTTCGGATATGTTTTTTTTTTTTTACATACACTTGATTTCTGTGAATAATTCTATTTGATGTGATTAAATGTTCAACAGTAAAATTGCTGTAAATGTTATATTATAATTTATTATAGCAAGGGTATACGCCGAAAAACCTCCAATCCGATCCGTTATAAAAGCAATTTATTCCCGAAAAACAGTGTGATGAAAAATAATCAGAGGAAAATACGATCTTTAAATGATAGATCTCCTCTGGTGGATTTGCATTCAATTACATACATATTACAATAACAGCTGGGAAATTAAAGCCTGAAAACCTTTGGAGATAAAGCCCCCGCTAGTGTTGTAAATATACGATCAATCTTTCCCAAAGTCAATCCAGTTCTTGCTCTCACTACGATCTGTGTAGGTATAAAATTGAAAATGATCCGTGAAGTATTTTTTGAGTTATCATGACTTGTGGCGAAAGAGGCAGTGATGATTCCATTATACTGTATCGCCGTCTTCTCAGGGATGTTACGGCTCCATGAAACAGATCAACACTAGCATTAAAGCCAAACTTCAATGACGGCACTTAGGCTTTATATTCCTTGATAAAGGAGTTTGATATGATTGAAAAGTAAATAGCCCATCATTATAAAGAAGAGTCCCGATGGTGGTCCCTCACCGGCTCACAAACAGAATATCGTTTAATTTAGCAACATCCTCCAAACAGCCAAATCCAACTGCAGCATTGGCAATTGATATTTTATAGCCCTCAGTTTTGCTGTTTGTTTTAATAGCAGTAACAACATGCATATATCCACTAAAGGCCAGAAGTGTTTCCATTCTTAATGCCAATAGTAAAGAGGGAAATATGGTGACATGTAAAGAAAATGTGATTTTTATTTTCAGTCATTGATGGAAACAAAACATTTTGTCATGATAGAATTCTCAGCTATATAATCCTATATTTCATACACTTTGGCTCTTGTTGCCAGTCTTAAATAACCAAAAATACCTCACAACAATTGAGAGACAAAGGTATGATCAATCAATGTATCAATTAATGTTGAGTTAAAGTTTGATCCTGACTAATAAATCGTTTCCTTATTCTAGCGAAATCACAGGTAGCTGGCGTCTCTAATCCTCATCAGACAGAGAAACACAGAAAAAGAAAAAAAGAAAGACTTCTGGGAGCTGAAAACGTTGCTTCATTAAGAGGCAATGCAAACTAGGATTACTCGGTTGTTTTTATCGCTGTGTCTTTAAGTTCAAGGCTAGCTGGCTTAGCAGCTTCACATCAAAGAGATTGGCGACAAAAAAAGATTGTAAATCTTGACAGAAACCTTTCAAAGCAAGTCAGAATCTGCTTTTCCTCCCGTCACCAAAGTGACATTTACCATTGCAAACAACACGAGGAGGAAATAATCGTTTGTTTTTTAATTCTATTACAGGGAAGGTGTTTGAGGCTACACGCCTCATTGATGAGATGTGCAACATGCTGCAGGAGTTTCTGGCTCTTTAATGAAATCCTCTGGAATCTAGCAGATATTTCTCCTTGGGTCAGGACAGGTTACATTTTGAAGGGAATACTGGGTCACTTTTTTATAACATTTTCACAGTAGCCAAAAAAAAAGCATGTAGAACCCATCTGGATTCTACTCAGGGTCAAAATCTGCACTATGTTGGGATTAAAATACTGTATATTTGTAGAGAGCTGATATGTGTCTGTGTCTCAGGAGACGTTTAGAGTCAAGGCAACGCCACCGATATGTGCAGCAGTCGCAATAATGCCCATTCAGTCATTCAATATATTTCATCTACATGTGCATGGTAAGAAGTTATGTACAGATGAAAGGTAGATCAGGATGATTTTATTCTTTTACTCAAACTATCGGTGATGAACATATTATTCAAAATGCTACTTGTGGGTTTCCAAGCTAAAGGAATTATATTATCGCCCCAGTCGGGCGGAAACCCAGGATCTGTTGGTTTCTTTACTCAATATACAGTCTATAAAAGAGTGAGTGTTCGGTAGTGTGTGTGTCTGTGTGTGATCGAGAGAGTGTGTGTGTTTGTGTGTCTGTGTGAGAGTGTGTTTGTGTGTCTGTGTGTGTATTAACAAGTGTTTTTTTGTGATAGAGTGTGTGTCTGTGTCTCAGGAGACGTTTGTGTGTCTGTGTGTGTATTAACAAGTGTTTTTTTGTGATAGAGTGTGTGTCTGTGTGTGTGTCAGAGTGAGTGTTCGGTAGTGTGTGTGTCTGTGTGTGATAGAGAGAGTGTGCGTGTTTGTCTGTCTGTGTGTGTATTAAAGAGTGTTTTTTTGTGATAGAGTGTGTGTCTGTGTGTGTCTGTGTGTGTGTGTGTTGGTTGTGTGTGTGTGTGCCTGTGTGTGGAGACAGTGGGAGTCCTGGGTAGACAATGCAGCCAAAAACTGTTAAAATGAGCATCAGTTGCTCCTGCTACCTTTCTCTTGCTTTTCTATTTTCCTTCCATGTGCCTGCAGATACCGCCTCCAACCAAATCAATTACCCAAAGCCCGTCTAATGCAGACACACTCTCACACTTACACACTCTGTAATGGATCTCTTACACTTAGCAGAAAGTCTAATCTGGTTTTAACCCACTAACCATGCTGCCGAACATTAGGCATTACGAGAAAATGGGGAGAATATGGTTTACGTTTTCCACTAAAACTCCACTGATTGCCTCTAATGATACGTGGCAGGAAAAACGTCCAGCTCCATGCTAAGTCCAGCAGTGACATGGAGAACTATTACACTCCTATATAGGCAATAAATAATCTTATAATTCACATGCAAGTAATCGGTGAGTGGCTGCCAAGTGACTTTGTCAAAAAATAGAAAAAACAATTGCACCAGTTTTAATTATGGGTCTCCTCCTCTGAACATGCTGATTACTCTCCAGGCTCCTAGGAGGAGTGTGACGGGGCAGAGGGGAAAATATCTGCCTTTGAATTCACCTTAAAGGCAGCAATCCTGCTGACAGGCTCCCCATTGAAGGAGGTAATTAAAAACAGGGGCGTTAAGAGCGGCAGGACACACCCCTGAAACTCAAGGGGTTGGTCCTCATGCTGTGCGGAGGGTGGCCCCCGGGGGCCTAGAAGAAAGTGTCACGGAGATAAACAGCTCGGCTGGCCGATCAGGGAGAAAAATCCAGATTCTCATCAGTCGTCTCATGAATACTTTATAATAACACTTTTTGATTATATTAAAGAGCCTTGTTATCTCTTTAGATTTCAGACGAGAAACGGGAAAAATGAAAAGTGATATATTATGATAACATAATCAACAAAAAACAAAAAAAGCTTTGCTTCAGACTGAATACTCTATGTAGAGGATAACAGCGGATAACCCTCACCTACAGTCATGCATTCTGGACTGGGCAGTGACCTAAAGGAATCGTGGATAATAGCGAAGATGCTGTACTCCGACATCAGAAGGGAGGTCGGAGTAGAGCCGCTGCTCCCTCGTCTTGAAAAGAACCTGTTGAGGAGGTTTGGGCAGCTGTTAAGGATGGATTCTTGGTTCCTCCCTTTGGAACCAAGAAAGTTTCTCAGGGTATAACCAACCGGGTTGAGAACCCTAGTTGGATAAATTTTGCCTGGAAGGGCCACGGGATCCCTGAGACGAGCTGTAATGTGCTGGAAGAGGGACTGGAACACTCTACTTAGACCGCTAACCATGACCCGACCCGGATAAGCAAAGGAAAATGGATGCAGGGTTGATATACATAATGTAAGATCTAATATACAATCCATTCATTCATTTTCTATAACTGCTTGTACTGTTCAGGGTCGGGGGGTGGGGTGGGGGGGCACCACAAGGAGACAAATGACCATTCACACATCATACTAACTGACAATTTACAATCACGCTTCATTCAGGGTTGAAAGGGCTGGATTGGGCGAGAGGCGGGGGAAAACTCTGAATGAATCACCAGTTCATCACAGAACCATCATGATCGATCACCTTCACTCATTTTTGTGATCAGCAATTCACCGATCCTGGATGTTTTAGGACTGTGGGAGGAAGCCGGAGGATAGGGCGAGAACCCACGCACACACGGGGAGGACAAGCAAACTCTTCACAGAGAGGCTGGCAGAGGTGGTGGATTTGAACCCGTAACTGTCTTGCTCTGAGGTAGCTGTGCTACTCACAACACCACCATGCTTCCCTCCGATATGATATTGTTAATTTATTATCTGGAACCAACACGCAACTCCGTGAGTTTTCAGTTCACTCAGGAATGGTTGCAATCAACGGCCTTCCTTTATGAAAGTGGAGGACACGTCGAGAGCAAAACTGTGTCCCCCTGAACAATAAAACACCAAAACAGATGTTAAGAATGTCTAAATGCAATTCTGCACAGCGAGGACTGCACTGAGCCGATCATGGGGAGCCCAAACAACTCTCCCGGAGACACACTGCAGAGCCACTTCTGCGGGACAGGACTCGACCTTCTTTGAATGTTCCCATCCTGAACAGAGAGGACTGACCGTTTGAGAGAGGAGAGAAGGAAACCATCTCCCAACAGGGTGAAGGTCTACACCACCACCTGTCCCCCACATGCAATGCAGTCTTAACATCTCTCCCCAAGCAGTTTCCCCAGCATTCACACTTTGAGTTATGTGACGCTCACATGAGGATCCAGGTAGTAATCATACCACCACCAGTGTCCACAATGTCTCTAATGACCCAATGAGATGCTGCAAGGAATAACTGAGTCGGGATCTGCTCGAGGTTTCTGCCTATTAAAGGCAGCTTTTCTTGCTGATGGGTGAACAGTTGGGATTCTGTAGAATGACAAATAACGGTCTGGACCTGTTCGTTTTGGGATAGATGAATTCAGCTGTGATTGACGCTATAAGAATAAAACAGCTGTAAGCACAATGTATCAACTAGCCCCACAGGAAGTTACATATCTGACCAGTCAGTTAGAACGGAGGGTTCTCTCTTGGATGAGAGATGAAATGTCCTCAACTTTAGAACATATTATGAATGAAAGAACTTTGACTAAATACGAAAGGTCGTGGTGATTCCACGCCAGTCAGAGAAATACTAGGGAGGATGACAGAATCAGCTGATGAGCAGGTTGCAGCTTGCATGGTCGCCTCTGCTGTGACTGTTTGTGTGAATATAAGTATATGCACTACGCTATATATACACACGCCTATATACGCTATATAAGTACAGTCCATTTTTTGAGTTACCCTGACAAACTCTAACCAATTGCACTGCTCTCCACTGACCTCAGCATTTCATTTCAAGATGTTATTAAAGCTGTTAAATGTTATACGTTAGCACGCTGTATTATATGTAATATTACAAATGATCAAAGATGAACTTGGCAGAATATTTTAAGCAGTTACGCCCACTGGTCCTTTTAAATTAAGCATGGCCAAAAATACGTACATTAAATAAAGTTAAAATAGTTCCACAACTATCAGGTGTTTTACATCAACTTGGTGTCTAGGGTCAGGTAAGACCTCAAATGATTTATTTTCAGTGTCAGTATCATTGTACCTGTTACTATGTGTGAGTAATCTGTGACTAAACACAAAAAACTATTTTACTGTAACACCACGGAAGAAAACAATCAATGAATTTGCCCAGAAACTCTTTGTTTTTTGTTTTTTTATGGTATGTTTTTTGTTGTTTCTGTGGGTTGGGACTGGACCAGGAGGACTCTCCATTTGGCCAAGTTGGACAGTCAATGGAATGTTCCCAAAATAGGATTTTCCCCCGAGGGAGGGTTTTTGTCTGCCAAATACCACCTGTGTCCACTAGGGGCAGCTGTATGCACAGAGTTCAAGCTCGGGGTGTGATATAAACCTATGGTTTTATTAAAATCAACATTGTGCACAATAAAAATATTTCAAAAACTAGGTAGAAGCCCGATTATGAGAAGGACCACACTGACAGGCTGAGGATATCTTGGTTGCTTTGATGGGACATTTATTTTGGTGAGTATTTTTTTTACAGCATGTAAACAAACATTCATGTCCGATAATATTTTGACTGTTTTATGAACATTGTGAGATCAACTTTCATGTACATGATTAAAGAAAAAACCCCACAGCAGCATTAGGCGTGTTATTTTTGGTTGGAGATTATTTCCTGTTTACGCAGAGGCCCATATATGGGCCTTCAGGGCTTCAGGGGTTAAATGAGACATTTAGTTAAGCCCCTTCCTGGAATACATATATCATCCTCCTATAATACCTTCAGCCCTTGCAAGTGTCAAATTATTCCACAGATCCTTCACTACAGGTGACAAATTTGTTTGGTCACACATTCAAATTTGTGTTATCAATAAAAGGGTGCAGCGGAGCGTGTTTACGTCGCTGAGCTAAGGATGTATTATCTGTGTGTGAGCCGGCGCTAACAGAGCGAGGAGAAAAAGGACGAGTTATCTAAAGACGCTCTCGCTCTTTCTTCATCCATCTCTCTCTCTCACACAGACACAACCCAGGGTCCCCAATGAATCCTCTTCACAACAAAGTCCCCAGGGCGGCTCTTGACTGCAAACTGTTAAGTGTGTAATCACCCAGATCACAGCAAACAGCAGCTTTGAGGGGGGACGTCTCCGGAAGGCTGTCCAAACAATGTCGGAAACGTGTTCACATATAAGGAGAACAGAAAGGTGAGAGCATGGACAGGATTGAAGACTGATAAGTGGTTCCTTTGCCAGGTTTTTACCTTCAACTAGCTGTGTTCAAACGCCACGCCTGCAGATCTAACCGACAGACGACAGCTCGTACCGTACAAACCCTTATATTCCTTCCCTCCACTCTCTGCTTGAGTATCCCCACGAGTAAACACTTCAGACGAGCATCAGCCTCCCTCCTACAGCGCTCCTCTCATCCTCACAGCCCTTTGTCTTCCAGCACATCGGCCCTCCACTCTCCCATCATCACTGCCTCCCTCTCCTCTCCAAGAGTTTACACTCATCAGCCCCCCCCCCCCCAGTCTTCCACCCTGCAGCTACTTCCAAGACATTTCTTGGGGACAAGAAGACTCCAGGGTCTACATGTTGTTCAGTTCACCAGTCAGCGGCACCTTGAGCTCAGTAGATGGTCAAAGTAAACCAATTACATCTGTTTTCATGTTTTTGTCAGCTCTCGGTCTCGGTTAGTGGCCTTATTTTATACATGATTAAGTCCACTTTACTATGCTATGTGTTTGTATTTAGGTTTTCATTTTCAACACTAGTGAGTGCAACTGTATCCAAACTAGAGCAGCTCTTCTTCAGATAGTCGGCTGTCAATGCATCATATACAGTAAATGGGACCGAATTAAGTTTGTATTTCTTAAGTTCGTCTTACTTTGATTGTATATTGTATCAACGTGTTATCTGAAAATAAATTAGGCCCACACTAGTTGTCGTCCCAAACTGCAAGAGTTTATGCCCGAAAAGTCCCCAAACACCCTCAAAATGAACGAGGAGTTATGTCCGAAAAATATTGTTTTTCGTTTTAAGAAAAGTCCCCCCCAGTTATTAAAATATGAACTCATTTGAACCCTAACCCATTTCTATCCTGGGTAGAAATTGTTAGAAAGTTCTGTCCGGAAAAACATGTTTTTCATGAAAAAACATGAGTGAGTAAAATACTCTTTAAATAAAATATCGTATATAAAAAATCGATCTCTTCCACTCGATTCATATCCACCATATTTGGACTAGTGGTTGAGAAATGATTGGCCCAAATGTTTTTTAAAGATAAAGCACCAACTTGTGTCGGAAATATACAACTGACCTACGCCAAAATCAATCCAGTTCTTCTTCTCACCCAGGTCTATTTGGATAACAAATTTTAAGAATGATCCATGAAATAGTTTTTAAGATATCATATCGGCTCACAGGTTTGCTGTATAACTGTACTATTTAAATTTTTGATTCTTACAGATCTAAAATCTGTAATAATCTTGTGCCTGGCCAGAATTTACTAAACCCACTGAAATCTCAGACTGGTTTCCAACATCCACACTGTAAATCGGCAGGTCAGAATCAGATGTGGTGTGGTTGGAGCTTTTGTGTCACGCACCAGTTGGAATCAAGCAGCAACATGAATCCAGGAAGATTCAGCCCAGCTGGTCAATAAACTCTCTCCTGATATTTCAATGCAACCCAAATAAGGACACAGAGAGAGTTTCAAATGCAGCAGAAGATCAAATCACTTTTTTAAATCAACGGGATTTGAAAGAGTAGCTAGAGAATGAAGCACGTCTGTGATTGAGTTTGCTGCCGTCGTTGCCATCAGCTGCATCAGAAGCATATTCTAGGAGTATATTTTAGTCCTACATAAAAGATGGCTGGGAGCTGTGTTTGGCGAGTACATGGATGGAGGGATGAAGAAATGAGGTAATGAATGAGATGTAAAAAAAGGCTGTGGAGAGTGGATCGAACACTCAGAACCTCTTCAAGCAGCTGCCCACTCAAACACCCACAGCTACATTGTTCGCTCTGCCACCGTGTCCCACTTTGAAACATTTCACTAGAAAAAAGAAAAGAAAAAATGGATGCGTCGCAGAGGTAGTTTTGTCTACAGTCTTTTAGCCTGCATTAAAGCGGAGATATAACCATGTAAATGCTACGTCTGAAACATCTACTGCTTTTGTTTCATCAATTCATCATCCCCTGATTATTTCAGCGGGTCATTCCATCTCCTCTTCCTCCCCATCATCCATCTCCCCATTCCTCATAAGTCACGTGATCTGTCACTTTAGCTCAGCACTAACTTCACGCACCATCCATCACTTCAGTTTCCTCCCATCCCATCAACACCCATCATCTGGAAAATCATATTCAGGCCAACAATTTAAAGTTTGGGTTTTTACAATGCAGTGGTCTTAAGTTGAGAAAACTCAAAAATCTATTGCAGCAAGTTGCCTTAAAATTTTAAATTGTTACTTTTTCTTTTTTGCAGATCAGAGCAACATAAAACAAGTTTCACGCACACATTAAAACTCACCTTCATACACACACGGGGAACTATGGATACACCATTTCCTGACTGCACCACGGGGAGGAATTCAAAAACCTACTTCCTCATGTGATGCCCTTTGAAGACTTTGGACCGTCTGCGTGTGCATGTCTGATTCTGGGTGGTGATTCTGATCGTCATACTCTCGTATCGTTATTGTGCATTTTTGTGCTCCTTAGACAAATAGAGAAAAGTTGGGAACCTTGATAAGACTTCCAGCACCGGAGATTAAACCGACGTGTGCATGTAGATCTTCTAATCTTATATTTGCCTCGGTGTTGGCGGCGGACTCGCCGGACGCCTCTGACACGAACTCTGAGAAACATGAGGGTTAATTCTCAGGAGGTGATTATGTTAATTAGACATCTGCATATTTAGACATTGTTTTGACGCCGTTATCTGTGATTGACGCGGGAAGTGAAAACGGAACTATTTACCGGATCTACTTCTAGTTGTTTACATGATGTCTTCAACTCTAGATTTCCGGGGTAATGTTCACTCCCGAGATTTTGAGAGTGTAACATCCATCGTTTGCAGAAAACAGCATCACAGTGTTGGCCCGGCATTACTACAAAATGGAAACATATTCTCTGAATTCGTTGAGGTGTTTTAATATGTAAATAACATAAGGGTTAAACGCCTTTTTATTATTTACCTGAGGAGTTGGTGATAATGAGTCATCATTGCCGGAGACGGGCCGCTGTTCCCACATATCCTTTATGTTAATGCGAAAACTAAAAAACTATTTCATGGATCATTTCCAGATTTGACCTATATAGACCCTAGTGCGAGGAAGAACTGGAGTAATCTTGGAAAAGGTTGTATATTCCCGATACTAGGGGGAGATTTAGCTCTAAACCTTTTTTCTCCAAACGGGCCATAATTTCTTAACTGCTGGTCCAATTTAGTCCAGATGAGGTGAATATGAATCGACTGGAGGAGATCTTCTCTTGTAGACGTAACATTTTACTATAAAAGATCATATTTTACTCACTATGGGGAGCTTGTTTATAAAAAAACTCTTTTTCTGAAAAAAACTAAAATTTAATCTGAGGAGATTAATTAGGGGGATTCCCTAATTAATCTATTAACTAACCCTAACCCATGTACAACACAGGGGACTGGGGACTTTTCGGGGAAAGACCCTTCCTGCCGGGCACAACAGCATAGGCCTATTAAAGTTTTACCCATCTTCTTCATACACATTTCCTGTCATTATGTTATGTCTAATAGAAATACTACAGCACCCATGAGCCTCAGCGTCTGTTACTATGGTGATGACGCTGGCTAGATATGTCACATATATTCAGATTGTTTAGAGCGATGTCAGCAAGTAAGAATAGTAACAATAATTGATGTCCAGTAAATGGCCAACTTAAAACGCTGAAACAACGTAGAGAGAAACAAAGGTCGGAAACCTCTTTCTAAATTACGTATACATGAAAAAACTTACCAAACGTTTTCAGGAAAAGTCTGAAGTTTGAATTAAGGAAGCACCTATATGTCATGTCAGATAATTAAAAGATTCAATATCACATAAAAATATGATAATTTTCGTATTTTTACGTGATAGTTTTCACGTTATAGAATGATAGATTATTTTCAAATTATTACATGATAAGTTTCACGTCTTTACATGAAAATTTTCACGTTTAACAAAATAGATAATTTTTCAAATTTACGTGATTATTTTTAAATTGTGTGATAACCTTTCAGGTTTTTACGTGATAATTGTAAAATATACAATTATCATCACTTCAGTTTCCTCCCATCCCATAATTAGTATACTAGTTTAGCAAAAATATTAAGTAAAGAAAAAACTAAATAGAAATAGAAATAAAAATGTACCTCTCACTTTAAATTAAGATACAAAGTGGAATAATCGGGGGGGAAAAAATGATATAACTAACCTTTTTAATTTAAATCAACTTGTCCCCTAAAATACTGTATTATTCTTATATTATTAAGTTAAGACAACTGGTTTCAATACTAATTTATTTATTTTTTAAGTTGATTGAACTTATCTAGTCTTACAGTGTACGTTATTAAAGCATTCAAACGATGCATCTTCAACAGAGATCCAAAAATAGAAACAACGCTAGTTAGCCATTATGAACTTCAGAACAGGTTTTTACAGTTTAAAAAAAATATTGAAATACATATATATGTAGAAATATGAAAATAAATACATTTAAGAAAAAATATCTTTCATGCCTCAAACTACATAATTGTAAAAGTTTCAGCTTCTAAAACCACATAAAGTGGCTGAACGCAAAAGTAACACAAGAGTAGCTACTGATGGTGGGGGTTCTAGTTTCCTGCAGTGGCGGGCGTGGATCACAGATGGACCACCACGCATGTCTGAGTAAGTACCACAACAATCAATGTTCTGGTACCGGTCTGCAGCGCTGGGGTGGAGAACCACGGCTCTCCACCACCATCTAAAAATGATATATTTCAGAAGAATATGAAGACTGCGGTGGAATGAATCGATCAGCATCATGAAACCTTTTAGGCTGATTAGACCGGGCGCTCCGCAGCAGCGTAGAGATCAACGGTCTTCGTGCTCGACTTTTTGCTCATACCAGTAACGGTTAAAGCGATACAGCGAAGCATCTCTGTGAAAGATAGTCATGAATGGACAAATCGATGGTCGGCTTGTAATGAACAAATGCAAGATACTGAGGTGTTTGTTCACACACACACACACACACACACACACACACACACACACACACACACACACACACACACACACACACACACATAGCAATGGTGGTCTGAGCATTTTGTTCAGCAGTCATGGAGCCAAGGATACTTTCATTGTCGAAGTCAGCACCTTGGATCTCCAGAGATTAGACCACAGTAGTGATCACATCATCATCATTACTGACAAAGTGGCCATCACTTGGCTCCGCCTTCATCTTGGCGGAGCTTCTAGAGATTTACATCTCGTGGAGCCAAATCAGGAGAACAGGATGAGTGTTTGATGTATTCCAGGAAGCATTCCTGGATTCCAGGAAGCATTCCTGGATGGCAGCCATCCCCACAGTGGCTTCCTGGCTAGAGTATTGTTCTGGAGGAGGAGCTCTGCTCCTGCTCTCCTCCTGTCAGCGTCCAACGCCGAATCATTTTGATTTACCCTCATGGCCATGCATTCAAAAACTACATAGTTCTCTAAATTATTGGGGATTTCAGTTGAATCATACGTAACAAATAAACATCTCCCTCCTAATGTCACGACTTTTAGAGGGAACTCAAAATCTTTTAAGGCTGAGTATGACTGTTACTACATGATAATGGCATTGCCCATCCATCCATCCATTCACACAACCACCCACACATCCATCTATATATACATCCATCCATCCATTCATACAAGCACCCACCCACCCACCCATCCATACAAACAACCCCCCATCCATCTATATATACATCCATACATACATACATCCATACAAAGAACCACCCACCCATCCATCCATACATACATACATCCATACAAACACCCCCCATCCATCTATATATACATCCATACATACATACATCCATACAAACAACCGCCCACCCATCCATCCATCCATACATGCAACCGCCCACCCACCATCCATACATACATCCAACCATCCATACAACCACCCACCAGGTCAGGTCATGGTGGCAGCAGGCTATGAGGGTACTCTAGACTACCATCTTTCCAGCTCATCCTTGGGATCCCGAGGGGTTCCCAGGCCAGATGAGATATATAGTCTCTCTCTCACGAGTTCTGGGTCTACCTCAGGACATCCTCCTGGTTGGACATGCCTGAAAAACCTCCAATGGGAGGCGTCCTGGTGAAATCCTAATCAGATGCCCAAACTACCTCAACTGGCTCCTTTCACCATGAAGGAGCAGGAGCTCCACCTCGAGCTCCACCTGGATGAGGAAGCTTTTCACCTTATCTCCAAGGCTGAGCCACCGCCAACCTATGGAGGAAGCTCATTTCAGCCATCGCCACATGTGCGTTTGGGTTGGGTGCAAAGCGAAACCAGGAAAATGGCAAAAAAATGGGAATATAAATGAGTCTTTTCTGTACTGCAGAGTGAATAATAATAGCAGCCTTCCTGGTTTCTTTGGCTCTTCAGGAAAACAATTAGGTGGTCCACAGATGACCTATGCGGCAGTCCACCGCTGCTGACTGTAAACAAACCCAGGTGAGATGAGGGGTTATTCCTCAAGTTGTGACGTACAATCACAAGTCATCAAGATATTTTTATGTGTGAGAGAGAGAGAGAGAGAGAGAGAGAGAGGCTGAGAAATGTTTGTTGTGTCAGATCAAAGTAAACAGCTGCATTATATTTGCATAGTTATGTGCTGATTTGCATTTAGTGACTCACTAAAGCGAGAAATGGACAGAAGATGACAGAGAGGAGAAAAAAAAGAGGAGGATCCGGAGAGGGAGTGAAAGGAAAAAAATAAAGAGCAATGACAAGCTGCTGTCCAGGAGAGCAATTAGATGGTCTCGGTTGCTGTCAAGTTAGACAGGAAGTTGGAGAGAAAAAAAGAGAGAAATTGAAAAAGAGCAGTGTGGTGTCCAATACCGGGCTGGTTAGCGGGCTTGTTACCTTGCAGTTCTGTGAGAACCGCCACAAACACACAGACTCTCACAAACAAACACTCAACTACTACAAAGATAATCCTCCTATCCAGCTAATAACATCTCAAAAAATGAGTTCATTGTGTTTACAGCGTAATGATTTTAATCCACCATGAGTCAAGAGATTTTAAAGAAAATCACAATCACTGTATACGGTGACTAGTAGATTTTACTTCATAGTTTAACAGTAAAGTGCTACCTTACGTTTCCTAATTCTATTTTCAGACACCGAACCTCCAAAAATATTATTTTAAACAGTCTGGGTTTTTTTAAAACTTTTTTACATAAAAGTGATGAAGTGTAAAAACTTTTTATAAAAGCTGTATTTTCTTTTCTTGCATGGATGAAGGACTCTTCTGTTGCTGTTTTGGGTTAAGAAAAACAAACATTAACATAAATAAATAAATAAATAAATATCAAATTAACTTTTAAATGTCTTTAGCAAGAAAACTATGGATTATTATATTAAATTATGGAAACATCATCGTCGCCGCAGCAGCTGCAGATTTTTCAAGTTAATGCAATAACTCAAAAAGTATGTCATGGATTATTTTGATATTTCAGGGTAGACATTAGACCTCAGTGTAAGGAAGAACTGGATTGATTTCGGGAACTGTATATATCCGACACTATGGGGAGCGCTATCGCCGAAGGTTTCGGGCAATAATTCTCAGCCATTAGTCCAAATTTGGTGCAAATGAATTGACTTAAAGAGATCTATGTACATACAAATATAGTTTTTTCAGTCTAATAGTTTCCATTTTACTCACTAGGGGGAGATTTTTTCCTGGAAAAACATTGTTTGGCTGACATAACTTCACATTTCATTTGAGGATCTCAATAAGGGGGAATGGCTTGTACAACGCAGGAAATTGGGGGCTTTTCGCTGATAAAACTTTGTGGTGGAGGACGACAGTGTGGGTGTTATTTATGACCGACTATTAACGTGCCCAACATCTTGTTGGTTGTAATAATAATAATATTTTTTTCATTATTCATTCTTGTATACAGTACATACACAAAAGATAACTTGGTGAAATGTATCCTCTGCGTTTGAGCCTGACCCTGATCTTACGGTTGATGGACTTAATCTAAAAACAGAGATAAAGCCGCCTTAGCTGAGGTTATCACAGCAGGAGGCTTTTTTAATATATCTATGAAGCATGTTTGCCGCATTTGGAAGTCGTTCTAAAAATGCCAGGCAGGGATTCCTTCAGTGTAAACGCTTCCGGAGCTCCGTCAAGCCTTTTTTTTCTCCAACCTGATTTTGACACACACATATCAGAAAGCATTTTTGCCACCTCTAATGAGCGTGCAGCAATTCATTCAAAAACACTTAAAAAAAAAATCCCCTTCAAAAATAGGTAAATAAATTATGAATACAGGGCGTTTCTGGCTGGTAGTAAGTAAAAAAAAATCTACTATATTTTACTAATATAAGGACGTTTTGTTTCTCAGAATCGGCCAGTTATACTTAAAATTTAGTTTTGTTTTTTTTTGGGTTTTTTTTGCAAGATCACACCATATCACTTTTTTGTTTGGTATTTTATTGTAATATCTGCATTTTTGAAAAAATGTTCTTGATGTTTTTCTTAATCCTATCTCCTTTTCCACCTCGTAAATCCCCCATGTGTGGATTTATAAGTTTCTATCTATTTTCTAGTGGCACTGTTTTAGATTTAAGACCATTATAACTTTGAAATAAGATTATAAACTGATTCTGCGATGTTCGGCTGCCTAAAAACAAGTTGTCATATCTCAGCGAAATGTTATATGTTCAATGATTGTGTCTTAAATCAAGTGGAATAAGATATTTTGACTAGAAATTTGACAAATGCTCTCGGTAAGATTCCGAGTTTTTGCAGTGAAGCAAACACAAAGCATTTTAAAGGTAGACAAAAAAAGTAATTTCCTGTAAGTATTGATGAGTACATGTCATCTTTTGTGCTATTTGTGTGTTGGCTGAAATCATTTTCCTTCATGAGTCTAAAACTAGGTGGCAGCGAACGCATCAGCGTATCCGACGTGATACTGAATCGTTTGGGAGAGGGACGTCTGTAATACCCTTCTTAGGCTGCTGCAACCATGACCCGACCCCACATGTGGAGGGAAGCGGGTTTGGACTTAAAATACTTTTTATGAACTTTACGCACAGAATAGATCCTAACTGACTAAATAAGTTGATGTTTTTGTACGATAACCAAACCCAGGAATGCTGCATGTAATGACACATTTTAAGAAAAACTGTAGGCAGTGAAGTAAAACCACTTACTCTGAACATCAACTTCCATGTCATACGTCTGAACTAAATGCTCCCTTCCAGACATCACAAACCACTAAGAGCCGAGCAAATCACAACTCCATTCAGAGGCGTCATTACCGCCGAAAAACAAACCAACGGCAACCCAAAGACAAAGGAATGTGTCTGTGAGGAGCGGTGACAAAGACGGAAGACTCTAGCTGTTAACAGCATCAGAAAATAATGAGGCCGTAAAAAGGACCATGAGGATTATAATGGCAAAGTCTAAAACTAATACAAGAGATGGATGTTGTAAGTGAATGCCTGTGACTGAAACCATGTTCACCCCTCTGCTTGTGTATTCATTTCCGTCATTACACACGCACACAAAGCGGCAGGCCGACTGTTTTTGCCTGCTTGTGTTGTCTTCAGTACTCGACGGTGCAGAGACCGACACAAAGGCTTCCGCTGAAAGGCTGGGAAGCCCCGCATAAACCCCACCATTGTATTCAGAGATCCCTGGTTCCGTCAGCCATGCTGAATTTGTACGCATACCTCTGGAGTTGTGGAGCAGCCGGTGCTGGGAGCATCATGTGGAAGCGGCTGGTTTACTATGGGCTGGATGAATAGATACCTTCTGATTCCTAACAGGCTGGCAGGCAGTTTAAACTGCCAGTCTCTGGGTTCGTATCTGCACGTGTGCATCCCGGGCTTCTTTTGAAACATTTACGAAATTCAAAAGGTGTCCACAGAGGACATTGGGACATGTGCTTTCTGTTAAACTAAACAAAACTGAACAAAACTGTCATCACAAAAATAGCTTAACTTCTGAGTATTTAAAATAAGTTACCTGAGGTCCTCAGCCAAGGCTCTGTTAGCAATCACGCACCCCTCGCTGGATAATGGAACAATCCTTTTATAAATATCTTTTAACCCTTTTAATGTCCTGCTCAGATGTTTGGTTGAGCACATTTTGAGTAACTATTTCTTCTTGAAGAAGTTGACTGAACCTGTTGATAATATGGCCCAGTGGCATTATGCATGTGTAAAAGATTAAGGGACCAGGTATGGAGCCCTGGGGGACATCACAAGTCAAAGGGGCCACAGAAGAGGAGGCTTTAACAATGTCTATTGAGAAAGTCTTATTAGATAAGTAGGGTTTTCTTTTATTTTGGCATTAAAAAAGATGTGGGGACGTATTAAACTGAGTTATGTCACTTGATACAACCAAAAAAGTCAATAAGGGTAAAATAGTTTTTGAAAAATATGCTTTAGCAAGAGGTTGATTTATTCTAATTAACGTGGACCATTGACCACGAGAAACAAAATTACATCATGAAATTACTTTATAAGTCTCAATTTTAATTTTACTGTTCATGACTTGACCAAAATATTTATCATTTTAAGTCAAAATTAGGTTGTCTGAGATATTAAATTAACAAACGCCCCAAATAAATTAAATATGCAAAGAAACTATTTCTTGATCGGGACATTAAAAGTTCAGAAAGATATTTTAAGTTTTATTTAACTGGGGTCTTGACTTTATCTTTTATGTCTCTTCTTAAGCCTTTTTACGCATTCCCTGTTTAAATGATTCATTCTGGATTTTCTATTTTGTCCTGTATAGCATGATGCTTCACAAATCAAGTTTATTCCATTACTTATCTCTGCAGTTCACTGGACCTATATACAAACAAAATGAATGCATATTAATAAAATTTTAGTGTTTACACAGTAAAAAAAAAGGGGTATCTTTAGTAGCAATCAAAGTAACTCACGTAAAATGTAAGACTGAGTCTTCAGGTGTCATGACCCGACCCCTCGTTCTGTCTCCTTATAATCAGATTAAAAATGCATCCAAAAGAGGCAAGGAAGGAATTTACAAGTCACCTTAAATAAAAGTATGACTGAGCACATGAAATAAAAACAGTCAGTGGAAACAAATCACCTTAGATAGAATCTAATAAGAAATAATGAATTAAAACACATTGGGCTAGGAATTTTGCATAAAAATGTTTGTCTGTTCAGATAAAACCAAGATGGACCTACTTAATAAAAATCAAACATGAACAGAACTTGGCAACAGATGAGTTAAAACATTTGGGAAGCAAAGTTCACAAATCAGATCAAACATCAACAGAGCTGGAATGAAAAAGTGCCAAATTTGTTGGCCGCACACGATCTCCTCCCGATCTTGAGATCATCCCAATAGGAATGGATGCTGGACTTTTTGAATCAAGGCTATTGGCCAGCTAAGAAGCTAGTAGAGTGTCTCCCATTTACAATCAGGAAAAGGCGTTAGGAACAAAAGTAGGTGGGAGAGGGGGTGTTGAGAAGCTGGGGGCAGTAAAATGTGGGAGGATGTCATATATCAAAGGAAAGGCAGAAGGTCTTATAGTGGGTTAGTTTGGTTGGGAAGTGATGTTAAGAATGCAAGAATCACCGATAGGAAGGAACCAAGGGGCTTTATTAGCAGATGGGCTGGCAGAACGGCCCGAATATAAAAGCTGCAAATGGAAACACTATGAATACACACCCAGGGGTGACACGCTTAAACACACACGTTAACACAGATATGTGAGCTGCAGGCAGAACCCGACAGACGCATAAACACTCCCACCAGTATGACCTAATAAGTCCAACGGCGAAGGCCCGCTCAGTGAACTGATATGGTCATGAGGTGCACAAGCATGCCAAAGCTGTCCCAAGCAGTACATTTCAATTAGAGGAGAGGTTGGAGATGAGCCAGGAGGGGTTCTGCTAAGCAGTCACCACACAAAAGCAGGAGGAGACCTCCAGAAGCAGAGAGCAGAGAGAAGCAGCCGTTCATCGGGGCCATCTTTTTTTGTAACGCCCAGGGAGATCAATCAGTGTAAATACTTGTCTAATATGGCCTCTTCACAATTGGCCCCTGTATCCATCCATCCATTTTATCCAGGGTATCTGGCCAAGAGGGGCATTCCAGACGTACCACTCCCCAGCAACACTCTCCAGCTCATCCTGGGGCATCACAAGGCGTCCCAGGCCAAATGAGAGCTACAGTCCCTCCAGCGAGTTCTGAGTCTGCCTCGGGGTCTACTCCCAGTTGGACATGTCTTCAAAACCTCCAAAGGGAGGCGTCCTTATCAGATGCCCGAACCACCTCAACTGACTACTCTCGACATGAAGGGGCAGCGGCTCTAGTCCGAGATCCCCATCGATGTCTAGCTCTGGACCAGCTTCTTGTACCCTCAGTCTTTTGGTCACTACCCAGAGCTCATGACCATAGGTGAGGGTTTGAACGTAGATGGACACGAAAATTGATAGCTCTGCCTTACAACTCAACTCTTTGTTCATAACAACAGACCAAAACAACGTTGCATTACTGCTGATGCTGCACCGAACCCCCTATCCATCCCCTGGTCCATCGATGGAAAATGGTCCACTTTCCCTCGAGAACAAGACACCAAGATACTAAAACTCCTTCGCTTGGTGCAGCATCTCACCGCCAACCCAAAGGTGAACAGTCCACCATTTCCCAACAGACAACCATGGCCTCAGATTTGGAGGTGCCGACTCTCATACCGGCTGCTTCATATTTAAGTGCAAACTGTTCCAGTGCTGCTGGAGGTCACAGTCTGATGAAGCCTACAGAACCACATCCTCTGCAAATGGCAGAGATGCAAATCTTAGCTCCCAGAACCAGAAATTCTCTTCAACTCCACTGTGCCTTAAGATCCTGTCCATGAAGACCAAGAACAGAATCAGAGACAAGGGACAACCTTGAGTCCAACTTCCTGCCGCGGATATCGACACAACTCTCACTTTGGTTGTAGAGGGGCCGGAAGGCCCGCAGCAATGGTCCATTGGTTCTAATAGACCCATGAATAATAATTATTAAGATAATAATTACTAAACACAAGTAGAAGCCAGATAAATTCACCTTGTCGGTGAAATCCTTTAATCACATTTATTAACACCGATACCAATTTGGCTCTAATTGAGATGTATGTTAATAAGCAGGAAGTCCCAATAACAACAAACTTCACAGAGGAAAAAGCATTCCCTTGGAATGATTCATATTTTATAGGGGTGTTAATACACAGAGAAGGGGATGATAACAACAACAAAAAAGATGTTTAAAACCTATATAAATTTCATATTTTAAGCTAATTTAATTGTATTCTAGTTAAGTTTTGCTGACAATGTCAAAACCAACCATCTTTGAGTGTTATAATATGATCAATCTTTTCTCTATTAACAAAACATCCTGTTTGTTAATGTTGTCAACCATGCAGCATGATTTGATTCCACATATGATGACTATAAAGCTTCATATTCATCATTTTTTTAAAGAGAGGAGTAGCTCACTGACCTGTTGATGACTTTCCTTGTTTCAGCCGGGTAAGACATTTTTGAGGCAGGTGAGATGAACAGATCACCTGGCTGGGCTTTTGCTAATTCAGGGCTAATTCACTGACGAGCGCCAAATAACGATATGAGCCAAGCTCGATTGCGTTCACACTGGCCTAAGTCAGTTCTGTTTTTTTAATGACTATATGGCATACATTGTGTTTTATCTTCCTATAATTATCTACAGAAAAAAAAAACCCTCAAACATCAACAATCTCACGGATGAGAAGAGAAAGGAGAATTAGGGATACAAAAAGGCCTTTTGAGACATAAAAGCAACATAAAAATAATGAAGCAAAGGAATGTGTTCATTTTGTCACTTAGGGAATTAACAAAACAAGGCAAAGATCAACATTCCATTTCAGATGGACCCATTTCGTCTGATTCGGGGGATGCAAAATCACCGATGACGCTCAAATGAATATTTTCAAAACAACTAGCAGCGAGTTCTAAAATTAAAATTCACCCACACAAACACAATCCTCATTCAGGGAATTTTATCTATTTATTAATGCACAAAACAATAAGACGAAAATGAGAAAATAATTCACTTAACTTGCGCTGACAACCAAGTCAGTCCTTACGCGACTCAGTATATTGATCATCGAGCTTCCGATCTTAATTGGATGTGCCTGGCAGGTAACTAGTAATTAGCATATGGCAATGACAAAATAAAGTGGAGCGTTTAAAACAGCAGCAACTATACTTGACAACTGGCAGGGAAAGTGAAACAAAAGAAAACTTTGTGTCACGAAGGACACAAATGACGCCATTATTGGAAAAACTAATGCAGCTAGACCACAACTTCTATCATGGGCGGATGTGAGCGAACTAATATGAACGTTTTCTGTGTTCACATGTACCTAATATGCAAAAATAAGCCAATGAGATACTATAGACCCGTATTATTTCACTGGATTCTATGCAGATGTGGATAAACGATTCACCATTATGTACAGACCTGAGCACAAGGAAAACCCTATAAACCCCCTTTTTGAGGCCTTATGAAGATCTAGCATGAGTTCACACAGGAAGACTATATATATACATTTTTGTAAATCATAAACAGTCTTTTTTTCTAAGGTGTGAGCAGTGAGGTCATGGACCAGATAACACAAAGCACTTGTGTTTTTTTGAGAGAAGGTTGAAAGAGGACAAACTCTGACTGTAAATGATGAATGAATGAATGAAATCTTACAGCACCATCTTTTATTATTATAATCTATTATCAGAGAGCTGTCACATCTGAAAAAACTCAGTTTATTTCTGACCCGGTCTCTAAAATCTGTTGCTGGCCTCAGGTTCTTTTCAGAGTTTTTAACTCTCTTAGAAATCCCTCTGATAAGCTCCGATGGCGCCTACGTCCATTCGCTGTGACACTTTTCTGAAATTCTTTGTTGAAAAAATTTCTATCCCTAGATCTTATCACTGACCCAGATCCATTTGGAACATTATGATATTAATGGTGCTGCTCTCATGCAGTTTCAGTCCTACCTGATAAATACGAGTTCCTCTGTGCACCTGAGTAGTTATTTCTCTGAGACAGAACCTTGTGGTGTCCCTCAAGGTTCTGTTTTGGGCCCCATCCTATTGTTTCTATAAATGCTGCCGCTGGGGTCAATTTTTGAAGAACATGATGTTATCTTACAGTGTTTGGGTCTCATGATGTACACATGTACTTGACCCTGAAACTGAAAAGTCAGGGCTCACTGCGGCCCTGGCATGATTGTATAAAAGACATTAAAACCTACATGAGTTTAGACCAGACTGAGGTCATAGTATTCGGAGACCCTGATCTGTTGGATGCGTTCCCTCACAGTCCAATATTCACTCTGATGTCAAGAGTGTGTTGTTTTCAAATTTGACCAGCAGATTTCTTTCACTCTGTTATTAGATCTAGCTTTTTCAGCAGAAACTACCAGCAAAGATAAAGGCCTATCTCCCTCCCAAAGATTTAGAGACCGTGATCCATGCTTTTATAATGTTACGTGACTACTGTAATTCTGTATATTTGGGTTTTGACCAGTCATCCATTCCACGCCTGCAGCCGGTTCAAAATGTTGCAGCTCGCCTGCAGAGTGGAAAGAAAAAGATGGACCATATTACACCTGTGCTGCTCTCCCTCCACGGGCTTCCTGTGCATTACAGGATCGATTGCAACATTTTCCTGTTGGCTTCTAAAAGTTTTAATGGATCAGCTTTACATAGATGATGGTACACTGAGTTCAACCAATCAGCTGCCCCTGATTGGGCCCAAAACTCGGCTTAAAACTCACGTCCCTTCGTGATGAGAATGTTATTATTCCAGCAGATTTTACAATTTCTATTGTGATTTATTGTTGTTTTTCTCGTTGCGCCTTTTTTTACGTTGTAAACCGGTTTGGTAATCATTGGTTGTTTTTTAAATGCGCTATAGAAATAAAGTTTGACTTGACAAACAGTGGAAGCAGATCACCACTGCAGTTAATGTGGTGTCTGCAGAAGTAACCTCTCAGGAAGCGAAACAACTGAGAGAAAAAAAAAAAGGTTTGACCTAGGGCGTGTAGAAGGTCGGGTAGGTGTGAAAACAGCAGATATGGACGACTCTATTAGAGCCATCAACGGAGCGTTTCTATCTAGAAAAAACGGGGAGCTTCAGTCCAATTTTCTTGTTGCAAATGGGGTTTAAATAAGTTGACTGTGTCATTTCATTTCACAGTAATATATTTGAAACCTTCATTTTACCGACGTCCTTTCAAAAACACTAAGCAGTTGCGTGATGTCGGACTAAAGGAAGCGTTCTTTTAGCTGTGAGAGTGGAGGGGCAGAAAGAGACGGAGGGAGAGAGGGAGGCCAGGGTGAGTCAGACTGTAAACACATGGTTGGGGTGATGTTATCCGGCTGCCATGAAAACTGATCCCATGGCTGGCGAGTTCAAGATGACTGCCATAACTGTGGAAGCTAATAAGGGTCATTAATATTTTCAGCTCGGGAAATGATACATGACGATGTTGATGATGATGATATAAATAAACCTGCAGTACATAATGGTACGTCACATTTTTGTGCATGTGAAGATTACAGGTATCCAAATGTGTAAATATGTAGAAAAAAGTATGGTGAATGTGCTGCTGCAGAAATATTCATAATAATAACTATAAATTAGCCTTTTTTAAGTTTTGTTCATACAGATATTATTACATCCCTGAAAAATTGGCGATATTACGGAAATCACCGCCGTGGCTTGGTCCACTGGCGTTCATCCTTCGTGTTAACTCAAAAACTGTTTCTTGGAACATTCTCTGATTTTATACCCACATACACCTTAGTGTGAGGAAGAACTGTATTGATATTGGGAAAGATGGGTTGTAGTTATCCAACACTAAAGGGAGCTTTATATCCAAACCTTTTCAGGCAGATTTGGTCTAAATTTGGTGTATATGAATCGGCTCGAGGAGATCCATCTTGTATAGATCATATATTAATCTAAAAGTTCATATTTTACTCACTAGGGGGAACTTTTGTTTTTCGGATATAACTTCACATTTGAAAAGTTCAATCAGGGGGATTGCTTGTACAGTGCAGGGGATTGGGGGCTTTTCGGGGCTATATCTTTGCTGTCAAAGACGACAGCATCTATTAAAAGATCACCATGGATCAATCAGAGGCAAAATTCAAAACTACAGAACCACTGTGGGCCGCGGTGCACAGGTGGTCTGCACAGTATGAACTGGGTCAGTCACAGTCACAAAACTTCTTTACGGGGTGAACAAATCCTACCTACCTAACATATTACATAACAGAAAAATATTTCTACAGCTGAAAAAACCTTAAAACAAAACTCTAATTGTGAGATTCTTTTAATTGACATATTCACATGCACTTACTGTAAAAGCTTAAACTGCAGTTTATTTCACAAGCTCATAATAATAAAGATCCTTATTAGCCTCCAAACACTCCTCACACAGAGAGTCATGATGAGCGTTACTCACAAACAGAAACACAGATGCACATTCTTTATGACGGACATTAAACATCAGAACACAGGACTGCATAATTCAGCATAGATACAAAGAATTAGGTGGGAGTAACACAGAGGTCTGTGTTTGGGCCGCAGAGGTGAAAAGACAGGGAGGGGGGTTACCGGATCAAGGCAAAAATATCCACTCCTTCAGCACCACACTTAGTCTCACACACACACACACACACACACATACATACGAGAGGTTACACGGCCATGAAATCAGTCTTAAACACCTCCAGCTTATGCATTGAGGATCTCCAATGACACACACACACAGACACACACACATTCACACTTACAGTAGCTCAGAGTACAGCTTCCACCCCGCAGGCTCACACCACTCCCAAAGAGGAAGCAATGCAAACATTTCATTTAAACAACTTATTGGCTCAGATACATTGTTTTTATTTATGACTTTTATTTGTTGTAACTGGTCCCACTTACTGTCCCTTGCCTCGAATATGTTCCCTCTGACATTTTAACTAGGGCTGGTCGTCTGTGAGAAAGCTACAAAGGAATTGCCCGTTTGGGATTAGTAAAGTTGTTTGAGCTGAAGTGAGCTGAGCTGAAGTGAGCAATGAACATCACAATGTTTGCCTTTATTCCCAGTGAAGATGACCTGAACTGCTCCTCGCATCAACAGCCAGGCGGAGAAATGTGCCACATAGAAACTCTGCTCACCCAGCTTCTATTTTTGCCAAGTTGTCCTTATTTGCTCCACCTCCGAGATATTTCATCAGTCAAAACTATGCAGACATTTTTGACATTTCCGTTTTCCCTTCAGTCAGCACCAAACATGAACAACCAGAGACTTATTCAGAAGGTTGAGAAGTGGCACGTATTAAACAATCCCTCGCCAAGGTAAACATTTTGTCAAATATCCTCAACTGCTCCAGCTACTGGAAAAAAACTCAAGGTGTGCTGATACGGACAGACCATAATAACCTCTATCACAGGTGAATGAGAGTTATTGTCAATGTCAATGTTATTTATAGAGCACCTTTAAAACATCGGCGGTTGATCAAAGTGCTGAGCAGACCTTAAAAAAACAAGAAGAGCAGATTTTAAAAAAAAGAAACAATAAAACAGGTAAAAGCAATACGTAATTAAAACAATTTTAAAATAAAACTATGATGAAAAAATGTAAAAATTCATGCCCAATTAAAACAGGTGGGTCTTCAGTAAAGATTTTTAAAGTTCCTGGGGTTCTAGCAGTCATTATAAAAGTAGGTTAACTATTCCATAATTTGGGAACAGCCGCTGCAAATGCCCGATCATCTCTATTCATGAGATTAGCCTGGGACCATCCAGGAGGCAGCGAGCGGACCACCTCAGTGCCTCAGTGCCTTTGCAGGAGTTTTTAAAACCCAGTCTTTAAATCGATCCTGTACCGGACAGGGAGACGGTGTAAGGACGCCAGCACAGCTTTCCTCTACCAGTTAGAAGTCGGGCAGCAGCGTTTTGTAGGAGCTGGAGCCGCCGGAGCGTCGATAGCTCCACACCCACATACAGAGATTTACAGTAATCCAAGCGTGAAGTGATAAGAGCATGGATGATTGCTCAAGATGTTTGGGTGACAGATAGGGTTTAATCTTTACTAGCAGTCTCAGTTGGGAAAAGCTGGTCTCAACAATATAACTAATCTGTTAAGCGAGTTTCAGCGAGTTGTGGAATAGAACATAGAAGGTGCTTGAAAGAGGACCGGTTGAAAGAGGCTAAAGTGCCTTGTGTGGTGATGCAATCGTTCAGTCGGTCCGGAAGTCCAAACATAACAGTGTTTGGGTTTAATTTAGATTCAGAAAAATATGTGTCCATCCATGCTTTGGTCACTTTAAGACAATCTATTGATGAATGTTTGCAGTTTGGTTTTATGGGTAAGTAGATCTTCACATCATCAGCATATCAGCGGAACGACAGGTTGTGTTTCTTAAAAATGGACCCCAAGGGTCACTGTCATGAAAATCAATAAAGTAAAACTAACAAAAATAATGTGACAATAACATCCAATGTTCAATCAGACAGACTATCCTCTTGCACACTCTGGTCCCAGTTACTGCTCACACCACTCTATTATCCTCACCCTTCTCACATGCTCAGTCTCCATCAGCTGCTTCACGGTCCGGGGAATCAATTAATATCAGCTGCTGTCATTCAGGTAGCCTCATCCATCCAATCAGTGTGACACCTTCATGTTCAGCCCGTCACCATCAGCTGCTGTCTTTAAATATGACTCTCTCTTCATTCCTCTAGTTCTCTCATGCTGCTGGTCCACGCCCTCCACCTCCCCATGCCCACCTGGTATTCCATTAGCCTCAGCAGAGTCATCAGCCTCCGCCACCAGTATCCAGACTCCAAAGAGGGGCTATTCCATTGCTGCTCAGGGTGGAGACCCTTCAATCACAATCTAACCCAAGACTCTTGAATGCCAGAGACATTCTAATAGTCTATTTATCACATATTATCTGTGGAATTAAATCCTTCATCTTTTTGTTTTTTTCTTTCTTCTCTGATTGAAATAATTGAAGAAACTAATAATGTGATGCACACATTTAACGTCCCCAAAAAGTTGGTCTGAAATGATGATGAATTCTGTCCACCGGCTTTTCAGGAGATAAAGATGGAATATCACCTGTCCTCTACAGAAGGGAGACATTACAAAAATCTTACCAGCGCTCAAACTTATGTCGCTGTAGCTCTGGTTCTCCATTATGTTACTAGATCTATATTTGTATCTAAGTCCACCCATGCCCATTTCCACAGCGTTTCATGGTCATCCATCAACAATTTTATGTGTAATTAATAGACAAAAATGCTCCAAAAAGCTGTATCTTTCAATGTTCAAAAAGCAGAAAAAAAAAAATCCAGGCTCCACCCCTTTATCCTGATTCTGAATAAGACCCTATCACATGCCCCATCCTCTCACTCAGTTACATGAAAATCCAACAAGTCGTTTTTTGAGAAATCCTGCTGAGACAGACTCCTGAGAAACATTACCTCCTAAGCAAAGGTAAAAATTCTGAATGCTGTAGCCAGTAGAACTTTACATTCTGTATGATTGTGTGCTGACCAGATTTAGTGTGAGCTTTAGTGACGCTTTAAGGAGTGTTACGTTTTTGAAGTCAGACTAGATGTCTCACCAGATTTAGTCTTCAAAGTAAAAGTAGACATAACAAAAAGTCTTTATACTGAGATGAAAAAAATTAGCTGACTGTAAATAAAACTCTGAAAATGAAATACGTCCTTGAAATGACACAAGTGGTGAATCACTGAGGAGGAAGGAAATAGAGGAAGAAAAAAATCAGAGGGAAGGTAAATTCTGAGGGAAAGGGAGAAACCAACAAAGAGAGAGATGTGTTGCTGTGTTAGAGGGATAATAAGACGTAAGGAGCGAACGGATCGGACGGAAGAGAATGTTCATCACTGTGCTACAGGAAAAGATCCTGAACAAACTCTGATGTTCTTCATGCTGGACTCTCCTCCCACTCGGCACATGAGAGCTGAACACCAAGCTCTGTCCCATCAGCCTCATTAGAGGCGTGGCTTCCAGTGCGGCAGGGGCCCGTGTTTCATCAGTCTGCCAATCCCCATTAACCTTTCAGAAAGACTGCTGCTTTGATATCTCAGCTGTTTACAGCTCCCTTCTACTTTCTAAAAGGGTTAGATTTCATGTGCTGGGCTGAGTGCAGGGACTAAATATAGGCACCCTGCGAGATTTCCATGGAATGGGACACACTCTAGGGGCAAGGGGGTCCGTCTCTGTGCATGTGTGCCTTCTTGTGTTCTTGTGTCCAGACTTGCGAGGACTAAATGTAACAAATATATACACGATAGATTCATATGCGCCACAATTGGACTTAATCGGACCAATTGTTCAGAAATGATGGACCAAAAACTTATGGAGAGTGAAAAACTAAATTTAGCAAAAATTCATTAAATAGTCAAGGTCCGCCATACCTCGTAGATCTTGTACAACACTATCTCTGCAATTTTCTAATAAAGTAACGCGTTTGAATTATTGTTTCACCTAAGTGACCCCAATAAGTGCAAAATATTTTGGTAGGATAAAAAACACCTTAGAAGGAACACTGTGCCATCGGTGTTGTTGACCTTCCATGAATAAATTTATCACAAACAAATCTTTTTGCCGTCATGCAACTACGAACTGAGTCGTTTTTCCGTTTTAGCTTTCCGATTCCCTTCGCTCAGTTGTGTCACTGCCATGTTTTAAGGAGGAATTTCTGTTCATTTTTGTCATTCATCCAATGTTTATTATCTCCACAGGGAACAGCGGTGCATTTGTTTTTAGCAGTTTACCATAGTCAACAATTAAAATAATATAACATGGTTTACGGGACTAACATTTGCATTCTTTGTTAACTTAAGAGTAAATTAATTTTAGGAATTGTGCATAAATTATTTATTTTGAACGCTACGCGTCGGGGATCCCATGCAAAGGACGGAAGCCCGTCATTTGAATGGGAGATGAAAATAATCCACATAATAGTCGCATAAAATGTGGCTTCATTTCACGGAAATGTGCCATTCATTACATACTTACAATTTTCTTTCCTCAATGTCACTCTATATATGGTGGAAAAAAAACTATTTTGCTGCTTTGCATGTGTAGTGATGTCACTGATGCGTCCAAAAAGCAAACATAGCCGTGTATGTATTCAAAAGATTATCAGGAGGCCTCAAAGGTATATCTCTTCAGCTTTTCCTACATTTCCACATCAACGTCCAACTGAAGACGACCTGTCGGCGTAGAATGACGCAAGTAAAACCAAATTGCATCTTATGTTGCACACTCTACTCTTGCCTTTGCATTGACTATGAGTTTAATCGCAACATGCAAAAAATTGCTTTGTTTTCAATGTGAGCGCAGGATGTAGTTTAAGAAAATAAAAAAATGTAATTTACCCCTGCAGTACCCCGATGTACCCCTAGGGATGCACCTAACCTCATTATGAGAAACTGTACATAATAATAATAATAATAATACATTTAATTTATAATGCACTTTACATTTGGATCAAATCTCAAAGTGCTACAAAGCAAAAGCAAAAAACATTACTCTACGTTCACACCACCAGTCATAATGTTCAATCCTGATTTTTTTTCTTAGATTTGATTTTTTTTTTTTGTTTAGCTGTGAACATTATTGTGAAATTGTGTCTTATATCTGATAACAAGGAAAAAACTTGGTCAGCAGTGTCACAGGTCAAAGTATCGGACCATCACCATCCCGACCACAGCGGGAGAGAGGGACAGAGTTTGAGGACATATTCATTGGTCCTCTATTCTTCAGAAGGTTGTTAGTGTTTGAAAATTAGAGGGAGGGTTAGAGACCTATTTGGGGGGTCAAGTTAAAGTAAAGGTGAAAGTACGTGTGTATTTGTTTGTTTTACCTGTGCCTTTGTTGCGGTCCACGAAGCAGTACTTCAGCTCGTAGTCTTTCAGAATTTCATGGACCTCCTTTAGGGAGACAGAAGGAAACACACACACACACATATGAGTTGAGCCAAAAAATCCAAATGTTCAGAATTCTGCACTACTGTCTTTAATTTAATGTTCGTTTAATAAACCAATTAGTCGGTCTCATATTTGCCAAGTTAAATGGCAAAATTCCATCAGCAGATGTCTTCCAAGCAGCGAGAATGATCAAAATCCAGGAAATGAGAGAACTGTAGTATTGTGGTTTCTTTATGAAGTTGTTCTAAGTAGTTGTGTGAGAAGAGTGTGGTTGGTAACGAAGAGGGGATAAGAGATACCATTAACTATACACACACAGAGGAATCTCTTGACTATTATTTAAACAGCAGTAAGATTGATGGAGAAGAGAAGACAAAAGGAGGGGAGCTCCAAATTCCTCAGTGATTTCAATTATTATTTTTTTCTTTTAGGTTTGGTCGAGATTGATGAAAATA
>VRLP01005859.1:0-33024 GCA_009660295.1 Lophius piscatorius
CAAAAGTGAGTTGAGGGTCAAATCTTACACCGAGGTTGGTAACTGATGAAGAGAGGGGAATGTCGTGACCAGAGAAGGTAATACTGGTTATGGAGGAAGACTGTAGACCTCAAGCGAACAGGGACTGGTACAGGGAAATGAATCAGGGAACCTTTAACTTCAAAACAGAAGCTCTGCGCTACTGTAAAAATGATGTTGACATTCCGAAATCAATTCCCCACACGGCCATTGATCGGTTCAGCAGCATCACTATAGCCTCAGTTTGTATGAAGGTGTTTCGCACCAATTTCCTACACCCTAATACCCTCGCCATACCGCCATCTGAAAAATTACTCAAACGCTTCCATCCAGTGGTTAGAGTGGGAATCACTCGAGAGGGGGGTTTTCATCAAGCACATTAAACAAGGGGGAGAGACAGATTGGACATTTTTTTATGGATGGCTTTGCAGAGATGGACGGCGTCAAGACAGCTTGGGAGTTTCTCGGATGTTTCTATCACGGTTTTCCGCAGTGCTTTCAGCCCCACGCAACTCCCCATTGACAAAGACCCACTTCGAGGAGCTTCACGCTGCTACGCAGCAGAAATTACAGATGTTAGAGTCTGTTTATGGTCTGCGCGTGATTGTCATGAGAGAACATCATTGGAGGGAGATGAAAACATCTCACCCGGAGCTGAAGGAACGAAAGTTCCTTCAACGAAGGAAGGAAAGTTTCTCAAGGAACTCTATCCTCTGGAACCTCTCTCACGCCGCAACACGCTTTATGGAAATAGAAACGCTGCATTGCGGTTGAGGTATACAGCGACAGCGGACAAAAGAGTGTATTATGTAGATGTCACTTCGCTGTATCCGTACGTCAATGGCAAATGTCCCTATCTGCTGGGAAATCCAACCATCGTCTACAAAGATTTCGACGAACCCCAAAAGTACTTTGGCTTGATCGAAGCCGTTGTATACCCACCACGCGTCCTCTATATCCCTGTGTATCCGTACAAAACGATCCACGTTGAATGGACGATGATTATGCCAAAACATTGACGGGGGCCTGGATAAGCGTTGAATTTAACAAGGCTCTGGAGCTGGGGTATAGTGTAGGTAAAATCACAGAAATTTGGCATTTCGGAAGAAGCAACGACAGTGTTTTAGGCGTCTACATACATACCTTTCTCTAAGGCAAGCAGGAGGTGTCGGGTTAGCCCGCTGAAGCGGCGGATCAGGAGAGCAGGGAGAAGTATATCATTTACAAAGCGATGTAATCTGAACCAGACCACTCTGTTCTCTGAGCCTGAAGAATTTTTTCAAATTAGCATTTTTAGGAAAATACAACATCAGTTACTTCCGCCTTCTCAATGATAAAACTGCAATGATACAGTGGCATTTCAACAACAATGTTGCAAACCGCTCCCGAATAAGACCTCCAACGTCTATATAGCTGCATTCACCACGGCCTACACGCATCTTTAACTATATGGCTATCTGGAACGGGTGCAAGAAAACATCCTCTACACCGATACTGACAGTCTGATATACGTGGTGGAAGACGGAGAGCCTCCCCTAGAGTTGGGTCATTACTTGGATGGGTTCACAGACGAGCTAGGGGGCAACACCATCGAGGAGATTGTAGCCGCAGGTCCCAAGAGTTATGGCTACATAACAAAACAGCCAAAAAAATTGGTATAGCGCGCTAGAGGCATCACGCAGACTCAGGAATGTGTGAACAAGGTCAATTTCAATAGCCTGAGAGAGCTGGTGGAGGGATACTTGAGTGATTCATAACAAAGTCATTGAAACACTGCAACACAACATCAGACGAGATAAAGGAAGCTTTCAGCTCAAAAATTCTGCATTTGTAAAAAAAAATGAGGGTGATGTACGACCAAAGACTTCTCTTTAGAGACGGGATCACTCTGCCTTTTGGGTTTTAGGAGAAAGGGGATTTTTAATTGTATGCGTCGTACAGAATGTCGCGCAACGCTGCCATTGGGGAGGTTGATTTTGATCCGAGACTGATTGTGCCTTTTTCATGTCTGCTGGTTGGCCGGAGCGGATGTGGTGAAACCTATTTTTTAAAAGGTCTACTTGAAAATGGTAATCATGTCATGAATAAAATACCTGAAAACATTGTATGGATTTATACGTCTTTTCAACCCATGTATGCTGAGCTGCAAAGGATGAATAAAACATTTTTATTAATCGAAGGCCTGCCTGAGTCATTCGAAGATGAAAACATTTTTCCTCAACATCAAAGTCACTTGGTGATTCTGGACGATGTGATCTTTCAAGCCTCCGATCACCTGGAGGTCGTCAAAATCTTCACACAGTACGGACATCGTAGAAATATGAGCGTAATGATTTTGACCCAGAATGTATTTCATCAAGGTAAATAGAGCCGCACCAAAAGTCTGAACAGCAATTATCTGGTGATGTTTAAAAACCCTCGGGATAAATTGCAGATGACTTTATTGGCTAATCAGATTTTCCCCTCACAAAATACTTTTTTCCTTGAAAGTTTTGAAGATGCCACCAAAGAACCACACGGATATTTATTACTAGATCTCACAGCTATGTGTCCAGAACGCCACAGGCTGAGGACGGGTATACTATCTCATCAGTGGCAGGCGGTCTACCTGCCCAAATCAAAATAAAAACACATCATGTCGACGGGTATTAAAAGGAACGCTCCCTTACTGAACGCTCTACCATGCTACGTCGCAGAAACGTAAAGACATCCTGTCGCAATGTTCCCCGTACTTTCTCCAAGCCTTGTGCGAGATTGCTGTGAATCTTCTGAAAGGGAATGTACCGCTTTCCTCTTCTCAATACACCAAGCAAAAAAGACAAAATAAATTATCAGACTGCTGGCTGATAAAAAAGCAGGCCTGAAACGCAAACGTCTGGTTCTAAAGAAACAGTCGGGTGGATTTTTACTCCCACTGCTATCAGCCGTCATACCCATCAACCGAAATCTGACTGGGGGATTAGTGAGAAGATAAAGGGAGGAGAAAAAAAACATGTCTCTGAAAACATCGCAGAAAATGTTTCTTGTTTGGCCCCATCAATTAATCCGCCTCTCCAGCCAGACTCATCTATCAAACAAACGGCCGAAGATGAATTGGAGGCGAAAATGAGAGCTAAATTTAACGACGCAGGATTGAACCCTTATGATAAAATTTAAAAATACGACGCCTTACTGCAGCAATATCTCACACTGACCAAGCAAGGTCAGAACGACGAATGGCGGGTGAATTTGACATAGTGGCGCGACTCGTCCAACGACAATCCCAACGACAAGGGAGGGGTCAACCCCGCTGTGAACCTCATCTTCAATTAGATCGGACAGATTCATGCGACCTGACGGCGGAGGTTTTGAAAAGTCTTCCCTCATGCTTTCGCAAAAATGCAGAGTATGTCATGAAGAAATTATCCGAGAGTGATGACAGGTGGACTCCCAAAAGGGAATTTATTCATGAGGGGCAAATCGTGAAAGGGTATCATATGAACGATTTAATTAAAAACCTATCGTGTCATATAAATGAAATACACAGAGTCTGACGCCTCACCGGTGGATGAATTTGACTACGTTGGCGGAACTCAATATCCCCATATCTGCTGTGAATAATCTTCAAGCTCGCGAACAATATCAACGTCTCAAAGTGGATGGAGAAAAATCACTGTACACATCGGGTGTCAGTCAAAGAAAGAAATGGACGGTATTATCCCCTCGTTGGAATCGACCCAAAGATGATGATGGTGAAGAGACCGGTAAAGAATTTAACGTAAAGACAAAGGACAAAAAATGCTACAACCTCCTTCGCGTTGGATCAGCTTTACGTCTTGAAAAAAAGATTATGTACGAGATGGATCCTTTGCATGTTTTCAAATAAAAGGTGTATTATTAGATTCAGAGTTTACAGTAATTTTTTCCCCTGAATTTTCAGAAACAACATCAGAAACATTCGATTACGCAGATCAAATATATAACAAATATTTTTAATACAGAGATACAGCATCAAAAAGATGCAAAAAGATGCAAAAAGATGCAAAAAAATGATTAATGAGGATAACCACAAACGTCTCTTACAAGTTTATATACGAGATTATTCCTTTAAATTTTTTCGAATAAAGAGTTTACATTAATTTTTCTACAATATCTGAAAAAAAGTAAATAATAATGTTAATAAAACAGTAGATTAATTAAAACATTGAGGAGAAGCACATATGTTTTACAAGTTGTGACAATCTCTAAACATTTCTAAAGAGCAAGCCCCGTGACTAAAACAGTCGCGATTTCTAATACAACGCTGATATTTCTCGACAAACATGGTTGCCTCAGCGTTGTTTTCTATCACATGGTCGTTATACAGACAAGACTTCTTCAAAAGATAATCCGCAGGCCCGGTGGCAGAGATAATAGACACTGTGTTGAGCGCATATGATGGACAGGTTGTGTTGAAGCTGGCAATCATGAAAGTATATCTGTTTGGAGCGTTCTTCCAAAAACTGTGTGATGGAGGTGGGGCAATAAGCGAAATCCGGCGGGAATCCATAGGAGTCAAAAAAGGTGGCTTTTCCGTCCTTCTCCAGAGTCAGACATAACCAGTGTTCCCCAGACATATGAGAGGGGTGTGTATTAATTATAAAAAAGGCGGCCGGTCTGAAAGATCGACTTAGGAAAGGTAGCTGGTTCGAGGCCCAAACGCCGCAAACCACATCTCCCAGCAGATGATGCAAAAGACTTTCCAGCTGATGACTGTTCATTTTAGTTTATCGATTTATAAACTGATTTTCCAGTGCGAGGGGAGGGTCTCAATAATAATCCACCATCACCTGTCGTTTTGAATTGATCTCCAGAATGGAGTCATAGCAGGTGTAGACGATGAGAGAGGTGGTATGAGGTAATGGGGCCATGAATCTAATTTCCAGTCTTAAATTCCCGGTGGAAACAGGAGACATGGCATTGTTGTCTTCAAAAGAGACAACAATGTTTTGTCTTCAAAAGAGACAACAATGTTTTGTCTTCAAAAGAGAGTATCCCTCCTGAAATTTCTGACGGTTGATACTCGGAGGTAAATGTTTAAGCTGTCTCCCCGTGGCCACAAACATATTGTAAAACTCCCTGACAGAAACCCTTTGGTTAAATTGCGGCTGGAAAGCCTTGGCCGGAACTTGTCTCCACGTACTTTGGCATCGTCCCCAGAAAAAGATTCTCCTGGTTAGTAACCGTGAATTCTGCGGGATGGAGTAAGTTTTGACGTGGACACATGACATTGGGTATAGCGCGTTTCACATCATTAAGATTGCCGAGTGATCTAAACAGACGGCCGGAGAAACTGAAACTTTTTTGACGTACAGCGATGCCCCCACTACCTTCAGACGGTTATTGGAGTAACGAGCACCCATGAGACAAAAGGCGTCATCGGAGCGGTTGAGTTTAATGCTCAGGTCTACCGAATTCAAAAGCAGTCTTAAGCAGAAAAATATGTCGCGTACAGCGGTCCGAGCATGTGTACCTCTCTGGAATTGGCGGTGAAGGCGGCCCTCTGATTCAAACCGGCGTCAGGTCCATTAGTACTAACTATGGAGTCTATGGCTCCCGACGTGTGTTTGTAAAAAATACCTGCGCTGAATTGACTCTTGAGCTTGTCTTCGGAATAGTTGAGTAGAGTCTCAATCATAGCTCTGTACGGGTGTGTAGCGCTAGACTGGGAAATCAATCTATTGACGAGAGTCACGTCGCATTGACTGAACAGTGTTTCAGAGGGTAATTGATGAGGCCCACCGCTCCCTCTTTAGCCAGGTCGCTCCAATCTATGTTGATAATTTTCACCCGTAGATGCAGAAGGGTATCGTTCAGATCCAAATACTTTTCACTGTCCCCGGGAATAAAAAAATCTATAGGGCCATTGTCCGTGATGGAGGAGAGGGGTAGAATTTCTGGGATGATTTTATCTTCCACAGACAGTTACGTCATAGGGGGTGAAAATAAACCCAACTCTGCCAGAGTACAATATGTTGGTGGTGCGCGCAGACTTCCTCCTTCTGCAGATCCTTTTCGCATTTTTCAAATCCGAGACCTTGACCCAGCTGTTGAATTTCTCAGGCCAGTTTTTCCAGCGAGCGGGAACCTGTTTTTCACCCTTGACAACGGGTACTTTAAAAATTTTGTCCACTGAATACGTTTTGTCTCGATCAATTTTCACTTTCAGCAACTCTGCCTCATAAAACGACCCCTCGATAGGCTCCCCATCATAATCTCTGAGTTTGTATACGGGAGGGAAGTGAGCGAGATGGTCGGACACTGTAAACAGCCTGTCAGTGAAACTCTGTTCGTATTTCTTATCAAACACTCCCCTCAATAGGAGGATATTCTGACCAGTTCCCCCTTCTTAAAATTGTTTTTTGACGTACTTTGTTTGATGGGAAAAGTACCATACAGGTTCTTAAACACTTGAGTAGTGTTCTCAGAGGTCACCTGCATAGGCGTAATTTTTATACTGCTGTGATAGCTGTGGTTGTAGCTACCAACCAAGTCTTGTAAAACATCCAGGTACCTCTGTGTGTTGTTGGCTATAAAATATCGCTACGTTCTAGTTTTCAAAGTACGGTTAAACCGCTCAATCACGGAAGCCTTCAGGTCGCTGGCTGTGGCGAAATGTACAATTACGTGTTTCTCCATCAAAGTCTTGAAACTCTTGTTAAAAAATTCTTTACCGCCGTCTGTTTGTAACTTTTCCGGTGAAGATGGATTCAGATGCCCCTACAACCTCAGCGGTGCTTTTCCTCTTCAAAACACGTAAGCCTTTTTATAAAAATACATCTATGACCGTTATCAGATAGTTAAACCCGTCGTTATGTTCTGCCAAGGTCTGCATGTTGCAAAGGTCAGCCTGGAATTGGTTTAGAAGCCTAAAAACCTAGCCGTTTTATGGGTAAAAAAAAACATAGTAGCGCAAATGTTTTTTGTTTTTTTCTCAAAAATCAAACAAGTAAACAATTCGAATCATGACGCAGTTTTACATTGTATCATCATTAAGGTAGAACGCAAGTCAGAAGGATTTACAGTTTTGCAAATAACATCATGCGATCTCCTCAATTCCGACAGGGAATTCAGGGCCCCGTTTTTGTTTTGCATTTGGAAAATGACAGCGTCAACCACCAAGGTGTAAAGGGTAAATATATGACTGGGATGTATTTCATTTTTAAACAATTCTTTTAGTATTTTCCCAAAGGTAACGGACAAAGTAGATCTGGGAAAAGCGGACTCTCACCAAAATGTCTTCGAACCGCTGAATGTCCGCATTTGTGTCTGGTGGGAGAAAGTCTATTTTTTATAACCCCATCCAAAAGTTCTATTAACTGGCAAATGACAATTTGCCATACGACACCACTTTTCTAAAGCAATTGCCCATTTTTACTCAAGATCCCCCCAGAAAAAAGAAGAGAAAACACAACACACAATAGCAAACTAGAAACTGTTCCAATATTCAGACACCTCATAGACGTGATCGTCTTCACAGTTATACAGTCTATCCAAGATGTTGGTGATGCTGGTAACTGCTTTTAAATCAATTAAAAGACTCTTTGCCATAGTGTCGACTCTCCTCTTCTCCAGCTGAATACCAGTAAGTCCAGCAACCGTTGGATGCACGGAATAAATGTCTCGATCGGTTGTGAAAGCCTTCTTCGAGCGGGTCGAGACACTGGTGTCATCTCTGACTAGGATGGCTGGTAATACATCCGTTGCAAGTGTCGTGCCGGTACTGGTTAACGGCCAAGTACATCAGGTGGAGTACTCTAGTTTTTACCACGTCGATCTGAACCGGTGTCAGCCACCCGACAGACTCGTCTTCCGAGAGAGTCTCCTTTGGAAGAGAAGAAGGAGAGGAAGGTGGAGGTTAAGGCGGTTCACCGACGAGGATCTTGGAGGGAGCCCTTCACGCAGGGCAACAGTACCGTCGGGCGCGTTCTTCAACGAAAGACGCAATGTGCTGACTACATAGGGCCAATCTTCCACAGGCTCCAAATCCTCCAATTTGGGCTGACCCTCGCCTCGATAGATAATCGGAACTGGGTGGATATGTCCCTGAGGCCTGGGGCAGTCAAATTCTATATCCCCTGGCAGCGTACTGCGAATGTATCCAACAACTCTGGGCGTGCCCTTAGCAGTCTGCTTATGTGCTTGCATCTTTCTTCTCTTTTCTTGTGTTTTCCCTGCAGAAACTGTACGCAGTGCGTGATGATCCGTCTTTTTATTCTGAATGCAGAGGGATGAAGTCGATGGGGTGGTGGTTGAGGGCTGTGTAAGGGGACGTGGTCTAGAAAGTGAGTTCTTCTTATCTCCAGATGTCTTTCCATTCACGGCAACGGAGGAAAAGGGCCATGATTTTATCTCTTTTTTTATCAATTTCCCCATCACATCCAGCCAAGCCGTGAGTGGTATGGAAATTAACTTCTGAAACATGCCGCATTCCGAATTGAAGGAATCCAAGATCAAGTCCATTTTAATCTCCCCTGACTTGCGGAGGCCGGCACAGAAATACAAACGACCGCAGACTGTGGGTTTGGATAACCATACAGCACTGAGAGGGACAGTGATCGTGCTCCAATCCGTCTTCAGGTAGGCGGGGTTGGTCCGCGCTTTCACACATTTGGGTGAATCCCTTTCTTTCTCCTTCTATTCTTGATCAGTGGTTGCTTTTTCCTCTCTGGAAAAATGCTTCGTCAGGAGCATCAACATCCCCCAGTCGGTGGAAGTCAAGGTAGCCAGGGAGGACAGAGGCGCCAATTCCTCGCTCTCATCCTGTTGGTAGAGACAAAGCTCACCCATTTCATATCGGAAGACGTAGCACCAATTAGCCGACAGTCCATAAGGTCTCAGAGACTACTCCCCTACCAATTCTCCCGCTGGAGGTAGCTAGATTCGACACAAGTACCTCACAGTTTTGCGAGGAGGGTCCAACACTCCGTCAGAATGTTCAATAATTGTCACAGGCGTTTCGCTGGTTGATGAAGGAGAGCATGTCATTCTCTGAGACAACTTCAACACTCTCTCCCGTTGTAAGGCCCTCTCTCTCCGCTGCTTCACCGGCTCGCTCATTTTCACTCTTCGTGCCGTCAACACCTCGCTTTCTTCCACGCTTGTGTCAGGGATCACGTTAGAGTTGATTTCTCTCGCTGCCTGTGCCTTGTTGACGAAGCCGAAAATGAGGCATTGGGGAGATTTTTTTTTTTACATCGGATCTCACTTTACTATCCGTTTTAAAGTCTATCTGCACACATCCACCGCCTCTCACTGGCGGCAGATTCAAATATTTCAAAAATTATATAAACCTGCGTGTGTACATGTGTTGTATGGAAGTGTGCTTGTGTGTATGGATGTGTGTGTATGGATGTGAGGCGTGTGTGTTTTTTTTCTTCCTGCCCATTTCTCCCCGTAATCTCATTCAACTATTTGAAAACAAAATTATATAACCTTGACCCGTCTCCCAACCGTCTCTCCTATATATCAGATCTCCGACAAGTGGTCGAGGGAGTACATACCGACGGTTCAGGGAGGGGGCGGGGCTTGAAGCCACCCATTAGAGAGGGTCCTCTCACATTTCCTCATTGAGGCGGGACTTCCGGAGGCATGGCCGATTCTGATTGGACAGGAGGGCAAGCATCCGGTGAATGTGATGTCACTTCCGGCTGATGACGTGGCAGCTTCCGATTTGGCGAGTGACAGGTTTGACGAAAGGTATCCTTATTCATTTTTTCTGTCTTCATATTTGGCTGTGGGACAGAGCATCAGGCTCAGACAGGGCTACATCTAGAATTCCTCTGGTCTCAGAATAGCTTGTTTCAGGCAGTGTACTGCTGAGGAAAAGCTAGACCGTCATTCACAGTCGATGCTGTTTTCATGGCTCAGATGAAAACGATAATGTAGAGCAGCTTCAGAAAATCTCATCATTAGTCCTCTCACAGGCAAGGATTTAATTATCTACACATCCAAATTGTCCGCCTCCCCCTTCTCAGCAGATTATTCTTCTCCTGAAGGATGATAACCGTGATGTCTTTCACGTCTTTCCCTGCCAATATGGTAAAAAAGCAAAATAAGGACGTCCTCCCTGCACGTGTGTGGCTCATCGCCTTGTTTAATTTTTCCTTAATCAGGGATGGTGGGACTGGTTTGGTGTTCATAGGTTTGCCCAGGTTGCGTGTCTGCTCTGAACCAGGTTGATGAAAGATCTAGAAATAGACTCATGTAAAATGAATCATCAGACAGAAAATTTACCCAGATTTAGTGGAATCTCCTTGTGCATAACTACATCAAATATATCCCAAGACAACAGCCGAGTGTAATAGTGACATGAGGAGCTAAACAAGCCTAGCTTATTAGAAGTTAACAAAAAAAGGAAAGAAAGGAGGACAGGAGAAGCACAAGAAGGAGGGAGAAAGGAGAATCAGTGGTAACCTGAAGTAGGAAGGGGGAAGTGAAGGCAGCGAGGAGAGCTTACACCAAAGAGATCGTTTTAATGCGGCTGCCTTAGTATGTCTTAATGTTGATCACATGGACTCTTGAGGGACCTCATTAGCTCTCGGCAAATAGATGTTCAGCCATCTCTTGCCTTGCAGCGAAATACAGAAGTTATAGTGTAATAACATTTGCTCATGGCTTCGATTACAAATGTTTCCGAGAGCAGTGGTCTTGTCTACCTCCTGAGAGTGTGAGCTATTGTGGTTTCCTGCAACTTAGGTGTTATTTTCACAGTTTTTATCATTCCTATCAGTTATGATATACTCTGCAATAATCCTCAGAGGTGGACAATATAACTAACGCCAAGCTTGAGGCCAGAATGGGAGATTAACCTGTTAGGGGAACCCCCAGGTTGCTGTAAGGGCCCTACAAACTGAGACAAGGCCACAATGGTGGCAAATGGAGCTTTTGAAGACTAATTTCACCAAAGCAGTTTCTCGTCTTCTCCAAACCAGCTCGTTTCCTCACTAGCAATCTCAGTTGGCATTATTCAGGGCAATCAACCTCTTTCAGCTGCTTGTCCACATCCAATAGCAATTGCCTCTCCTCAGATCTCTCATGCCACTATCGTGCATACCCAGCCATCTGGCAAATCGTCAGGTCCCTCATCAGCCCTCCAGCTCCAAGTCTCGGATATCCTCCACCGCTGCTTCTGTCAGACTCAGGGGTCTACAAATACTGCTGCTGCTCAAAACAGATTCCTCTCCTTTACCAAAATCCCTCGCCGAGTCTGAGCACCAAGGACTTTAACTTCTTAAACTGTTCCTTTTTAAAAATAACAACAAATAAACTCCTTTTGTTCCTGGACTCAGAATTGTCTCTCGTGATAAAAATAATGTTTATGGTTATTAATTAATAACCTTCAACATCAATATGGAGTTCAGGGTATTGGATCAAAGTTTGTACCTGAGGGTCATAGAGATGAATGACCTGTTTCTTCCCTGACTGGATAGGCCCCTTGCATGTCATTCTTACCGTTTGAGCAACGTTTGTATCTTTTTTTTGTTTTTCGGTTGTTGTCAAACGATCTATATTGAGTATGTTTGTTTGTTTCGAGAAACATTTACCATGTGGTGCCTGGAGTTGAATTCTGCAGAACACACTATAATGTGTTCACACTGTAGTTCGGTAGTTGAACTGTAGTTCACATCTTGATTTCCATTCTATGTAAAACTGTACAAAGTAATGTTTTTGTTTGTTTGTTCTGTTGGTAATACCATTTTGTTGGTAATTTGTTCAGTGTGATCACTTGTGTTGTTCAATTACTGAATGTTAAATTGTGCACATTGAGCCTGGAAAAGATATATTATATATATTGATATATATTGGTGTTGTGCAAAAAAAGCTGGTAAATCGGACTGTTCACAGAAATACAAGATTATTAAAACTCAGCTGCTGCTTAACTATTACAAAACCCCTTCAAAACAAGACTTTGCTTATTAAGGGATTGTAAATGGTTGTAACTGCTATACTAATTAAGTTTTTGAACTCATTAGATTAAAAAAAGGTAAAAGAGAGCTTTTTCCTTTCCAAATAGTGAGCAAATACCAATATATGCTGCAATAACATGATATATAATATACTCTTACTGACCCACACCGATTATTAAGAGCTATGTTATAATTTGTTATAATTTTTTATTAACAAAATATAAAGTATATACAGCCTAATTAAAACCAATAATAATGTATCTGTAGAAAGAGTTTTATTGTTTAGTGGTAACACTTTTTCCTTAAATTTTTAGAAAATACTGTCTAACCTGTATATGTTTATAACTCACTTTTTATTATTAATGTATCATTGTTAGCTTAAGTTTTTCGGGAGGAATCCTCTTATCTCCATTTATGTCATTTCAAATTTTTTTTCAATAAACGTTGCTATTAGTCAGTTTCTATCTGTTGGTTTAAGCATTCAGCCAATGAAATGTATTAAAAAGAGCATGTAAACAAATATGTATCGCTACAGCGCAATGTCAAAAGCTGTATAGATACATGATAAATTACAGGGTTTTCTTTACCCAAGACCAGGTAGATAAAATTAATGTTTCGGTCCCTTAAGCCATAGGAGCAGAAAAGAAAACAGAAAAATCCCATTAAGTTATTGTTTACGTTTGGTCTGCATGGCGTTATTTCTTTCTATTTTCTGAAAAGCTACTGTTTTAGAGATACGCGGTTGTTGCACTACAGCCATGATGTACGTTTCTGTTATAATTTTTTGCCTATACCTGCTGTCATCTTCTCTTTAGGGATATATGAAATTCACTTCATGCAATGCCATTATTCCAAAAAACATCCTGCGTTTACTTTATTGATCTCCATGATATTTTTTTCAGGAAGGTAAATGAACTGATCAAAACTAATAACTCTGGACATTTGCATTCACACGTCTCCCCCACACAGGCTGACTGTCAGTCAGTGTGTAGAGACTGCGGTATCAAAGCCTGTCACACATCTATTTCCTTGAGAGTCTGTCATCACTCACCTGACCCTGTTTCATTAGGAGCCCATCCACATGATAGCGTGTCTCACAGACCGCAATGACGGGCAGCGGAGTGGCTGGTCGATTGTGGTCCAAATAGAGATCTGTGATATGCTGAGAAGGCAGCTCCAGGCTATGAGATGAAAGGCTATGATTAAATTTCTCACTGCTATTATTCTCACACGTATTCTCACAGAGAAGTTTTATACTGCAGTAAATTTTAACCATGTTTTTTTTGTCCTATACGATTTATTGAGTCACTGTATACTATACTATACTATAGTGCCATTTCCACCGCCTCTCACTGGCGGCAGATTCAAATATTTCAAAAATTATATAAACCTGCGTGTGTACATGTGTTGTATGGAAGTGTGCTTGTGTGTATGGATGTGTGTGTATGGATGTGAGGCGTGTGTGTTTTTTTTCTTCCTGCCCATTTCTCCCCGTAATCTCATTCAACTATTTGAAAACAAAATTATATAACCTTGACCCGTCTCCCAACCGTCTCTCCTATATATCAGATCTCCGACAAGTGGTCGAGGGAGTACATACCGACGGTTCAGGGAGGGGGCGGGGCTTGAAGCCACCCATTAGAGAGGGTCCTCTCACATTTCCTCATTGAGGCGGGACTTCCGGAGGCATGGCCGATTCTGATTGGACAGGAGGGCAAGCATCCGGTGAATGTGATGTCACTTCCGGCTGATGACGTGGCAGCTTCCGATTTGGCGAGTGACAGGTTTGACGAAAGGTATCCTTATTCATTTTTTCTGTCTTCATATTTGGCTGTGGGACAGAGCATCAGGCTCAGACAGGGCTACATCTAGAATTCCTCTGGTCTCAGAATAGCTTGTTTCAGGCAGTGTACTGCTGAGGAAAAGCTAGACCGTCATTCACAGTCGATGCTGTTTTCATGGCTCAGATGAAAACGATAATGTAGAGCAGCTTCAGAAAATCTCATCATTAGTCCTCTCACAGGCAAGGATTTAATTATCTACACATCCAAATTGTCCGCCTCCCCCTTCTCAGCAGATTATTCTTCTCCTGAAGGATGATAACCGTGATGTCTTTCACGTCTTTCCCTGCCAATATGGTAAAAAAGCAAAATAAGGACGTCCTCCCTGCACGTGTGTGGCTCATCGCCTTGTTTAATTTTTCCTTAATCAGGGATGGTGGGACTGGTTTGGTGTTCATAGGTTTGCCCAGGTTGCGTGTCTGCTCTGAACCAGGTTGATGAAAGATCTAGAAATAGACTCATGTAAAATGAATCATCAGACAGAAAATTTACCCAGATTTAGTGGAATCTCCTTGTGCATAACTACATCAAATATATCCCAAGACAACAGCCGAGTGTAATAGTGACATGAGGAGCTAAACAAGCCTAGCTTATTAGAAGTTAACAAAAAAAGGAAAGAAAGGAGGACAGGAGAAGCACAAGAAGGAGGGAGAAAGGAGAATCAGTGGTAACCTGAAGTAGGAAGGGGGAAGTGAAGGCAGCGAGGAGAGCTTACACCAAAGAGATCGTTTTAATGCGGCTGCCTTAGTATGTCTTAATGTTGATCACATGGACTCTTGAGGGACCTCATTAGCTCTCGGCAAATAGATGTTCAGCCATCTCTTGCCTTGCAGCGAAATACAGAAGTTATAGTGTAATAACATTTGCTCATGGCTTCGATTACAAATGTTTCCGAGAGCAGTGGTCTTGTCTACCTCCTGAGAGTGTGAGCTATTGTGGTTTCCTGCAACTTAGGTGTTATTTTCACAGTTTTTATCATTCCTATCAGTTATGATATACTCTGCAATAATCCTCAGAGGTGGACAATATAACTAACGCCAAGCTTGAGGCCAGAATGGGAGATTAACCTGTTAGGGGAACCCCCAGGTTGCTGTAAGGGCCCTACAAACTGAGACAAGGCCACAATGGTGGCAAATGGAGCTTTTGAAGACTAATTTCACCAAAGCAGTTTCTCGTCTTCTCCAAACCAGCTCGTTTCCTCACTAGCAATCTCAGTTGGCATTATTCAGGGCAATCAACCTCTTTCAGCTGCTTGTCCACATCCAATAGCAATTGCCTCTCCTCAGATCTCTCATGCCACTATCGTGCATACCCAGCCATCTGGCAAATCGTCAGGTCCCTCATCAGCCCTCCAGCTCCAAGTCTCGGATATCCTCCACCGCTGCTTCTGTCAGACTCAGGGGTCTACAAATACTGCTGCTGCTCAAAACAGATTCCTCTCCTTTACCAAAATCCCTCGCCGAGTCTGAGCACCAAGGACTTTAACTTCTTAAACTGTTCCTTTTTAAAAATAACAACAAATAAACTCCTTTTGTTCCTGGACTCAGAATTGTCTCTCGTGATAAAAATAATGTTTATGGTTATTAATTAATAACCTTCAACATCAATATGGAGTTCAGGGTATTGGATCAAAGTTTGTACCTGAGGGTCATAGAGATGAATGACCTGTTTCTTCCCTGACTGGATAGGCCCCTTGCATGTCATTCTTACCGTTTGAGCAACGTTTGTATCTTTTTTTTGTTTTTCGGTTGTTGTCAAACGATCTATATTGAGTATGTTTGTTTGTTTCGAGAAACATTTACCATGTGGTGCCTGGAGTTGAATTCTGCAGAACACACTATAATGTGTTCACACTGTAGTTCGGTAGTTGAACTGTAGTTCACATCTTGATTTCCATTCTATGTAAAACTGTACAAAGTAATGTTTTTGTTTGTTTGTTCTGTTGGTAATACCATTTTGTTGGTAATTTGTTCAGTGTGATCACTTGTGTTGTTCAATTACTGAATGTTAAATTGTGCACATTGAGCCTGGAAAAGATATATTATATATATTGATATATATTGGTGTTGTGCAAAAAAAGCTGGTAAATCGGACTGTTCACAGAAATACAAGATTATTAAAACTCAGCTGCTGCTTAACTATTACAAAACCCCTTCAAAACAAGACTTTGCTTATTAAGGGATTGTAAATGGTTGTAACTGCTATACTAATTAAGTTTTTGAACTCATTAGATTAAAAAAAGGTAAAAGAGAGCTTTTTCCTTTCCAAATAGTGAGCAAATACCAATATATGCTGCAATAACATGATATATAATATACTCTTACTGACCCACACCGATTATTAAGAGCTATGTTATAATTTGTTATAATTTTTTATTAACAAAATATAAAGTATATACAGCCTAATTAAAACCAATAATAATGTATCTGTAGAAAGAGTTTTATTGTTTAGTGGTAACACTTTTTCCTTAAATTTTTAGAAAATACTGTCTAACCTGTATATGTTTATAACTCACTTTTTATTATTAATGTATCATTGTTAGCTTAAGTTTTTCGGGAGGAATCCTCTTATCTCCATTTATGTCATTTCAAATTTTTTTTCAATAAACGTTGCTATTAGTCAGTTTCTATCTGTTGGTTTAAGCATTCAGCCAATGAAATGTATTAAAAAGAGCATGTAAACAAATATGTATCGCTACAGCGCAATGTCAAAAGCTGTATAGATACATGATAAATTACAGGGTTTTCTTTACCCAAGACCAGGTAGATAAAATTAATGTTTCGGTCCCTTAAGCCATAGGAGCAGAAAAGAAAACAGAAAAATCCCATTAAGTTATTGTTTACGTTTGGTCTGCATGGCGTTATTTCTTTCTATTTTCTGAAAAGCTACTGTTTTAGAGATACGCGGTTGTTGCACTACAGCCATGATGTACGTTTCTGTTATAATTTTTTGCCTATACCTGCTGTCATCTTCTCTTTAGGGATATATGAAATTCACTTCATGCAATGCCATTATTCCAAAAAACATCCTGCGTTTACTTTATTGATCTCCATGATATTTTTTTCAGGAAGGTAAATGAACTGATCAAAACTAATAACTCTGGACATTTGCATTCACACGTCTCCCCCACACAGGCTGACTGTCAGTCAGTGTGTAGAGACTGCGGTATCAAAGCCTGTCACACATCTATTTCCTTGAGAGTCTGTCATCACTCACCTGACCCTGTTTCATTAGGAGCCCATCCACATGATAGCGTGTCTCACAGACCGCAATGACGGGCAGCGGAGTGGCTGGTCGATTGTGGTCCAAATAGAGATCTGTGATATGCTGAGAAGGCAGCTCCAGGCTATGAGATGAAAGGCTATGATTAAATTTCTCACTGCTATTATTCTCACACGTATTCTCACAGAGAAGTTTTATACTGCAGTAAATTTTAACCATGTTTTTTTTGTCCTATACGATTTATTGAGTCACTGTGTTAAAGGAATATAGACCACGGGGGAAAATTTACAAATCCTACTACTCAGTGTCCAAATAGCTTGGTATAACGATGAAAGTGGAAAAATAGGACGTTTTTGCTGATCCGCTGCCTTTGACAAATTTGCTATTTGGGAAGGCGCAGAGTGAGTTGTATCTTGGGCAATTGTAGCTTGAAATTAGAGCGGTAGAACGGTCGTCCCCCAATTGGTACTGCGTATAACCCTGTGATTAGTAAAGGTTACATCATTCCTGCGTTCACCTTTTTCAAACATCTGTCTAATTACTCCATCTATTTGCATCATATTTATGATTATAATCTTATGTAACATCAGTTTATATTACAGCAAGAACCAAGTCATTGTGGTACACATGGCAGTGTAGTCTTGATACTGGTCTCGAGCCTCTGTAAATGGCGAGGCGTAGAACTGTGCCAGTTCATAGTGCAGATTATACGCTGTGTTTGTCCTAGTAGCTCTCTGCATTCATGTGAGACTGTCATTGCACCAAGGAAGCTTCTGCTACACAGAGATAGGGGGGAAAGTCGTCTGACGGTGGCTGTAGGTGCAGAGACAAGTGAAAAAGGCAAAGATACAGATTAAGTCAGTCTCTCAGTAAATCTAAAGGCCCAAAAGAGACACACAACCCAATATCAGGCTTAATCACAAAGTGATGAAGGACTGGACACAAACAGTCCAACACACACACAGAGTCATATGAGGTCAGCCACAATACCCTGCTCTGAAGAAGAGTACAAGATTGGACTGCTCATGGCTCAATGTGACCTGCCCTGCAGTAAACATTTATTGAGCAGTGCCACACTTCATTTATCTTCATGTGCATCAGTATATTCAATAAATAACTGGAGAAAAATAAGTTCTGCTGACAGATCGATATTGTAGGTGATGTGGGTGCACACACATTCTTACAGTATACTAAGTCACAATGCTATTGCTGTCGGTTGATGCCTTGTCCCACTGGTGCCAAGTGCATTGACACCAATTATTCATACGATTCTAACAACTAACAGGTGAATTTGGATTAATATTGATTATCTCCTTACAATAGCACTTCAGTGTCAGTGGGTGGGACATATAAGACAGCAAGCGAAGATTTTGTCCTGCGTTTGGAGCAGGAAAAATGGGCCAACATACAGAACTTTCTGAGAAATTGCAGTATTTGGACATCTCCAAAATGGCATGACTTATTGAATGTTACCAGTCTGCAGTGGGTAGTACCTAACAAAAATGGTTTCAGTAAGGACAACTGACAACCTGGCAACAGGGTCATACGTGCCTAAGGCCAGTTGATGCAAAGCAAAGGCTATCTTGTATTGTCTGATCCCACAGAAAACCCACTGTAGCATCTTATATTTAGTTCTTAATAGTAAACATAAGCAGATATAACATCAGGTATTCCTTACATACTCTTAACGAGGTGCGAACGTGTCTCTCACTCAGAGGATGGAGTTAAGCTAGCTGCTTTAGCAGTATATCAATTAAGGACTTAAACCCTGAAATAAAACTTCAAACATACTCCAAATTCATTCCAAACATTCTTAGAACATACATGAAGCAACTCAATAAACCCAATCAAACGTCTCAGAGCATAAATACTCGTTATGTACCTGATAAAGGTGAAAGATCAGTAAAGATACTCAGACACAAAGATTCTCTCGAGCAGCTTCAATGAGATTGAAGCACCGTTGCCAAAAGCTCCCCCTTCCAAACTCTACAGGCACAACTAATCAATTGCAGATCATTTCTCAAAAGCCTCAAAAGTTAGATCAACAATTAGAATCTGACAGGTGATTAAATACCTCTATACCTGTGGGTATATTATAACCTTTTAACATTTTTAACCGTTTTAGCCTCTTTCCTAAAACTTTGACATGTTCACTTCTTCCACATATTACATCAACAGCAAGCGTAATTAGAAATCAATTAACGTATCACTGCTACTGTTCTCACTCTGTTTTTAATTTACATTTAGAATTAACCTATTAAGTAATGACTGATTTTATTTATGTTTTGAAACTGATTCTACTTACTTTTCTGCGTAATGAAATCATGAGCTTATTATAAAATCCATCTATCACAAAATATCCACTTATAGAAACTTTTTGTGCACATGAACAAATAGTGATATATATCCTGACAGAAAAAAAACCTAATTTCAGTGGATTTTTGAGAAAAACTGAGTATGAGGGTGTGGTGCAGTTCTTTGTTCAATTTGAGGTGAAAGTAAACCATTATGAGAGGGGAAATGATTGTCTCCTCTTGTGTTCTCTAGTGACTGGTATGTTTTTATTTTTATTTCTTGGTAGACTCCCCTCTTATTTATCTGCTTTCCTGTCCCAAAGTCATGGCATTTATGGGTTACAGTCTCAGGATACTCTACTTATGACTGTTCCATAAGCTCGGAATGAGTTTGGAAAAAAAAGGCCTTCGTGTTTTCTGCACCATCTGCTTGGTATCCTCTTCAAAATGACCTTAAACTCAAGAACCTTTACACCATCTCTGAATAAAAAGGCTTTTCTGACTCTTTGGATGAGAGTGCATTAATAATTGTAAATGTTTAAATCGATTCTGAGCACTTTCAAGCACTTATTCAAGGTACTCACTTTACAACGGTGACTTTCTGTTGTTTTAATGTTGTATCTGAAACTTTGTGTACTGCTGCCAATTTGGCCAGGTCTCTCCTGTAAAAGAGATTTCAATCTCAAAGAGATTAACCTGGTAAAATCAACATCAACTTCAAAGTGTTAATTATCATATGCACTGTAAAGAAACATGTTTCCCTGTACAATGAAATTCTTAATTTATTGTCCACAGAATGCCAAAAAATTTTAAGATCTAAGTATAAAAATAGATAAATAACAAAGAAAAATAACAATAATAATAATAAAACAGTGCCAATGTAGATGTAAACATTGTAATTATGGCTGTGCAAACTGTGCAGTTATAAAATGTAGTCCCTGATTGTACTCCTATGGGCTGTTTAGGAGTCTGATGGCAGTGGGGAAGAAAGAGTTATTCAGTCTGTTGGCCTGCATTTAACACTTCTGTACCTCCGGCCTGAGGGCAGAAGTGTGAACAGTCCGTGCTGGGGTTGGGTGTGGTCCTTGAGGATGGAGGCGGCTCTGCTGAGGACTCTGCAGTGGTAAATGCTCTGCAGAGAGGGCAGTGGAGTCCTGGTGATCTTCTTAGCAGTCTTCACTGCTGAAGACTGCTAAGAAGACGCATCCCTGGGGAGTCCCAATGTTAGTGAATTGCTGGCTGATAATAAATAAATGTTAAATAAAAAAATCTAATTGTTGCTCAATCAATCCTTCAGTGGTCCTTATCTCACTTTCAGCACATGTGGCACATAAAAAAAAAAAAGATGGGCACAGACGTTGAACAGCAGGAGGACGTCGGAACCACGTGAAATGAAAGCTGTTAAATGCTGTCTGATTGAATTATTTTTTGCAATTACTTTGATACTTTCAGAGAAAACAGACAGCCTAAAGGAATTTTACATATTGTGAAATAGCCTAACGTATGACATTCAAGCCTAAATTGGAGAGGGAGCACATTTCATGATTATATATTATTTCTGAAAGAGATTTTCTGCAGGATTAGAACCAACCGCTGTACTCGGCGGTTGGTTCGGCTATTACTCCTGATAGCTCCCTGGGTCTTCAAGGTGTGTTTTGGCAATATTCAGGCAATCTTCACTGGTCTTCTGGTTTAGCAGCAGCTTCCTCGTCCCTAGAGTCTTTGGGATAGTGGAGCTTTAAACAATTTGCTATATCGAGAAGAGAGAGGCCTGCAATTTACATGGTTCTATTTTTCTGAGTGAGACATTGCAGTGTCTACACAAATCCAAAACCCCATTACTTGTTGAATGTTACCTGCTGCAGTAATTAGTACTACACACCAAAAATGATCAAAGGAAGCGGATCTTCCTTTGATCATCTGTTTTATATGGTTCTATATAAAGGCTGGTAGTGACCAGTTCTGGGTGTATATGGTACAGCCCACATAGTTAATTATGAGTTAAAATACAAAAATAGAAAAACCAGGAGGGGTCAAATACATTTTCACAGCACTTCGCAAACGCAACAGCTAAATCAGATTGCCTTAACATATCCATGTAAATATTTATGTCTCTATGTTCACATTTACAGATGTGTGTACAAATTCAAAAATATTAGGACAAATCTGAATCTATGTTTGCAGACTCCTGCACAAATTACAAATGGATTGTTATTTACTATGCACATATGGATCGAGATGGTGCTTTACAACTCTCCACACCGCGCTACGCTGCATGTGTTACATACTGCCTCATTAAATTATAGAGGTAAACATCTGTCCAGAGAGGCCTGCTTAAACTACTTCCTGGTGGATTCCGTTTCCTATTTCAAATTTGAACGTATTTACATCAGTTCTTCACTTCTAAACAGGAGTGCCAACAATTCTGGAGATTTTCATCTTGATGCATCAATATTGCCGGCCAATAAGTTGCAAAGCCTGCTGTGAAAGCCGCTGTAGTCCAGATTGTAATGTCTCTGAACTACCCCAGCCTTCCATATGACAATGATCAACCTCTTTTCCCCAATGTTGCTGCTGGAAATGTCAATCAAAATCTTGTCATTAAAAACAACCCAAGATGTCTAAACATATCTGGAACTTAACGTTCACACAGTTAATTAACACAAACATGTACTGGATTTTCATTAGCTGTGGCATACACACAGACAGATTGATTCAGAGTTATTAATCCCCACAGTGGAAATTTAGGTGTAAGTGGAGGTGATACAGGGGTAGGAGGCGGCGTAATTATAGTGCCATTTCTATGGTCAGTTGGGCTCAAGAACTGACGCATGTGTTCTGTCAGTGTCAAAACCTGAACACTGTTCTGATGTATTGAGCTCAATAACTCAACGTTGGCATCACCTCCATATCAGCACAGCTTTTTTAAAGTTAGTAGAAAAAGAAACAAATGCCAATGAGTTTCACTGCCTTCCCCAATTCAACTTATTTAAAACAACAGATATGGTAAGATACATCCATATATATATACTGTATATAGTAGTTATTATTAATCTCATTGTTAATACCAGTCCATCTTTTCCAAAACCTTTTACTCTAAGCTCTTACTACTCTTACTTTTCTCTTTTTCTATTATTGCTGTGGACGTGCCTTATTGAATGTTATGGTCTGGTATCTTCATTTGCATGATTACAAATTAAAACATGGAAGCCCATTGCTGCGAGAAAAAATAAATAAAAAATATCTTACAGACAAATCTGTATATCTCATGATTTGGAAATTTTGTCTCATTATGTTGAGTTTTGTCTCATAATTTCAACTTTTTATCTCTAATCTTGCCTTTTGATAATGAAGATATTACTTTTAACTCATAATTTAAACCTATTATTTCATAATTTAAACCTTTCAGTTCATAATTAAGACTTTTTGTGTGATTATTATGACTTTGATTTCTTAATTAGAACTTTTTTATCATATAACATAAACTTCACAATTCTGACTTTTTATCTTATAATTGAGAATATTTATTTCAATTTTGGTTGTTTATCTTCTCATAACTTGTCATCTAGTAATATTCATATTTTCATCTCATAATCATGACGTTTAACTACATTTTTTATATTTTACTGGCAGAAAGGGGTTTCCATACAGATAACAATGTGTCTGAAGGTTGTTCCCATAACAGGCAGTTCAAGACCATACACTTTATTCTACAAAGACCCAACAATTCCCATGTGAGCAAGTAGTTGGAAACAGTTGCAAGAAAAAACTTTTACTAAAAAAACCTTTTAACAATCTCCAGAAGATCCCAACTGAAGGTTGATTGGCATTCTGCCTTGCACAGTCGGGGTTTTTTTTTTTCCTTTATTAATGAAGCACGTTCTGTCAAGCCTTTTCATATTATTCAACAATAATTAGAATAACAAACATTATTTAACGAGTACTTTTTATAAAAGCTCAAAGTGCTTGAAGAAGAAGTGGGACATCACTTATTATATCATCCGATGTGTTTCTCTTGATAAAGGTACAAATACAAAAAAATGTAATGCATTACTGTCTGAGGAGGAACTGCTTAGAAGCAGAGATAACAAAAGAAAAACTCAAACACCCACGAGGCTTCTTTGTACCCCCAATTGCATCAAGATACTAAATAAAAATTCACTATATATCCATAAATAAATAAGATTTCCTCATTTGCTCTCACTACTTCAACTGAGGTGTGTATATCGTCCTTCCTTCTTCCCTGCACAGTAGTAGAAACTTGACACCAGGGCCAGCTCTCACATTTGAAAACGATGCATCTTCAAAAAAGGAAAGACAACAAAATATGACACTTGTGCAGTTTTCTGTGACTGGTAGAGGAGTGTAAAAATCTATGAGTTTTAAAAATATGTGTCCACAGATGGATGAGTCATTGAGATGGAGAAGAAAGGGAAAGAGAAAGAATATAGCAAAAGAGATTTGGTTTGTCTTGTTGTCCAACCCCACCGGGGCTTTGTCTCTGACATCTTTATAAAACATGAGACGCACTCCCATGGTGAATGTGAGCCATGGGATGTGAAAACAACAATGAATTTAAAGGAGCATCAGCCTCGAGTTGTTATTTTGATCATCAAACTGCATTCTTTGCACAAGCCTTTTCCATGTCCTCTGCCATTCTGTCACATTACCCCCTCCTTAACCTCATTACCATGGAAGCTTATGGAATCATCTCAAAGAAAGATGTACTCCATGCAATCCTGTCGTTGTTTGAGGTTGGATGCCTTCTCTCTTGGAAAGACCAAACTTAATCCCCCATGTTAACCAATCATCATCTCCATATCCTGCTAGAATACGTTAGAGTACTAGAGTACTAGAGTACGTTGTGAATTGATAAATTCATGGGCCCATGTTTGGCCCTGTATGTGGTGCTGTCTATGCAATTAAGCTTTTTTTTCTCATTCACACCATTCTTCTTATTTTGTATTCGCTAGAATATTACTAATGTACAATTACTTAGTGCTGCTATATTGAAGTCTGGATTAAATGCTTTCTAGAGCAGTGTCACCTTCATGATTAAAGTGATAAACAGTATTGCATGGGCTTTAGTCGAAGACTGAGATGTTTATAGAGAAACACTGCTGCCAAAAACATTCCCATATTTTTTTATAATATTTTTGTGATCAGTTTCACTTTCTCTCAGAAGCCAATATTCCCGTTTTTTGTCATATTAGCTGTGATTTTTCAGTTTTCTGATTCTTCTCTGTTATTTATGCCATACCATCTCATCCCTGTTCCTCTTTAATTATTTACCAAAGTTCACACACTTATGTCAACATGATGTATAAGAAAATATGAGTCATCAAACCAGGCCACCTTCTTACATTGCTTTGTGGTCTACTTCTGTTGTGGACAGGCTCTTTGGGCATGTTTTTGGCATTGGAAAGGGGTCGGCATGGTCTTTCTGACAGGCCTGTGGCGACGCAGCACCACACGCAGTCTTGGCACCCATAAAACCTATCGCTGGTTCACTGGTTGTCCTTCCTTAAACCACTTTAATAGGTTCTAATCACTGCAGACTGAGAACAGCCATCAAAACCTGCAGGTTTGGACATTCTCTCACTCAATTGTCAAGCCGTCAGTATCTGGTCCTTGTCAAATTGGCTCAGATCCTTATGATCTTATGATTCCTGCCTCCAACACATAAACCAATGTTATTCACTTCTCCTCTCAGTGGTCATAATGTTATGGCTCATCAATGTATGACTCCAAATATAAAAGCAGAATCACACAGAGAACTGAGTCTCCATCCCGCTGTAGAATGTCAAAGCAATCCCACAGCACACAGCTTCCTGTGATTGGAAATCACACCGGCAGTCCAGTGTGGATTCAGGTCACAGACAAATATCCATCTATATCCGTTTCACCACCTTAGACAGCAAATATTTGTATTTGGTAATTCTGGCTTCTACACATTGAATGTTGTGATTGCGTTTGAGAATTTGGCTCCCTGTGGGCTGAAATCAGTTACACATCTGAGTTAGCTTAACAGACGAATGTAAAGTCACAGGCTACGATTCTGCCGGAAAAATGTGGCCCAGGCCTGATTTTTTTCTTTTTCATGACAGTGTTAACAACACAAACTACATGGAATCTGATCTTCTCCAGTTCCTATTTTGGCCACTTCCATATGTGGTCCTAAATCAGACACGGGTCGTATTTTTTACGATGCGACATCAGTCGGAAACGTCAGATCAGAATTCATGCAACATCATCATCCATCAACATTCGTCCTAAGGTTCACCAGCGGGAGATGCTTTTCACTCGATAACTTCACTATAAACAAGGGGCCCTCAATAGGCAGCCCTCAATAGAGCTGCCTATCTGCGGAGCCTAAACTGAACGTGTGACAGGTGGGTTTACATGGACAGCTTACCTCCGATTAGATTCGGAAAAGACGTCTAATCAAAAAGAAAATGCTGCATGTAAAAACCCCTTTCCGAATGGAAAGAACCTTTCCTAATTAGATATCATTCCTTTACAAGGAGGTAGATAAAATCCTTTCGGAAAGCCTTTCGGATAGCCAGTTCATACAGCGTGGCCAGTAAACGCTGTTTCGGAAAGCTTTCTGTTTGAGTTGTATCTGCGCATGCCCAGCAACGTAATGCTCCGCTAAGTTGTTTCAGTGCCGCGACGCATTTTAAATAAGGCATCGTAAAAACAGTAGGAGTCTGAGTTGGAGAGTGATTTATTCATTGCAACTTTGAAATATTTTAACATATTTGGACGGTTAGATGGGATAAAAGTCTCTTCCGCGCACCCCCTCTTTGTCGTATTCTACTTCTGGGCGATTGTTGCACCGAGCTCACCAAAGCATTATCGCCACCTTATGAACGGGAGTGTGGATCGTCTGCGCATGTCTGAAAGTCTTTCCGATTAGATGAGTCAATTTGTGTAAACACCGGGTCAGAAAGATCAAAAGTCATGTAAACAGGCAACCGACATTGCAATTCGGAAAGGAGAAAATTGTCCCATGTAAACCCACCAAGCGCAATGAAAAACTATTTTGTGTCAAACAGACCCAGTAACAGCCTATCAGCACACCGTTGGCATGGAGATGGCAGCCCATTTACACGAGCTGACGAAAAAGCGAGTTCTCACTCAGAGTGGCGTTGGTGTTGGGTAAGCACAAGATGCCTTTTTTTCTCATTAAGCAGCAGTGTTTCATACAAAAAATAGTTTTTCATTGCATTTTGATTCCTGAGATCTTGATATATTTGTTTACCAAAGCATTCTATGGAGGGTTTTGTTTTATTTGAGTATTTATTTGAATTTATGTGAAAATAGAAATGGCATTTTATTTAGTTTTAGCATGTATTTTTGTTGTTTTGAATGAAAAGGATATTTTGCTTTGAACATAACAGTATTATGGCCTGTGGCTTGACCATCTATAATAAATGGACCTTTGACTCGTTCAGAAATATTTGGAGGTTTTTAAGATTTGTATTTGAGTACCCCTGCTATAAACACTACTATAAACACGAAAGCGTTCAAACTAACTTAAGTGGCTTCCATTTTGCTTCCGTATTGACATGCTGTGTTTGATGTCTTTGATACTGTTCTTGTGGGCACGCGGGTCAGTTTAGGGCGGTGAACTGTTCATAATGAATACACACTGGCTGTCGGGGGACGATATCACAGGTCTAGTTGGATTCAGGGGATTTTTACATTACAGTTTTCATATAAAACAGTAACATTTTGTTGTATTTCACTTTTCATTTCCACAGCAACCATGTTCTTAGGGCTTGAATCTTTTGATGCAGTAATCTTTTGAAAATGGGTTCTGGAGTCTAATCTTCTGCAAAAAACACTGTTTCCCTCTCTGTGTAAACTGGCTAAACAGAAAGGTCACTGCCCCTCTTTGCTCACGTTATGGTTTGAACCGAAAAGCCCCACACAGACAGGACAACAGCAAGCACAATGTCGGGCTATCTCCTTTTGCTTGGGCTGCATACTCAGGAAGATGCAGAGGGGAGAGAGAGAGAGAGAGATGGAGAGAGAGAGAGAGAGAGAGAGATGGAGAGAGAGAGAGAGAGAAAGAGAGATCGGTCTCACAGGAGCTGGGCCAGGCGAGTCGGCTGGTTCAGCTGGTTCAGGCGAGGTAATCAGCCTCTCCTTTTGTAAGCAATGGTGTGCGTCCTCCCTGTGGACACTGTTGTTTTGTTATTTTGGAGTTTTGCTATTTAAAATGCCTCTGCTCTGCCTCGTTTCTGCATGCAAGTGCTAACTCTCATTTTTGTTGAAACCCAACACTCAAGACATTAAAATGAGATACCCAGCTGCATGAAACAGTCAACACTGTGTAATTGAGATGGCCTTTATCGCTCAGTTAGGGTCTCAATTGTGATAAATTTCAGCATCTTCTTCAGCTGATATGAAGACTAAGCAAGTCAGTGCTGCAGCGTTGGCATGTGTTCACAAGGTCATACCTGACAAGAAACGTACTGGATTTTCCACATATGTCTGAGACTCAACCTCCTGACCTGACATTGTAATATTCATCCCCAGTCAAACCACACACTGAGCTCGGCACAGACAAATAAACAATTCCACACTGATTGGTCTGTCCTTTCATCAAAGTCAAAGTTATCATTTAAGTTATTGGCCTGGATGAAGTGAAAAATCGATTAGGATGCATTTAACCACCCAGTTCTATATTTATTTGCTTTATCTCTATTTTTTCATTGGAAACAGAAGAAAAATTCATCCTGTGCAGCCATTGCTGGAGGGAAGAATTGAAGTACCATAGATGACGTCAGAATAAGAACATCTACTTGAGCTTGTGTGCATGTTGCAGCCACAGACTGTTTCATATTTTATAAAGCTTTGAAACTTTTTAAAGCTAAAAATGGACACGTGATAAAAATCACCCCGCAGTTTTTGTCTTGTTTTCTCTTCACTGTTTCAATATTGCATTTTCACAGTGGGCAAATGATTTTGTAAATTAACATCATGTGAAATTTTGTAGGGAAGAACAATATAGATTGTTCTTTATAAGATAGGAAGTTATTTTCTTTATTTTCCATTTGTAAATTAATATCAATTTATTTTATTATATCTTAACTTATCAGACAATAATTTATGGTTAGACTACAAAAATACAAAAAATTAGTATTGGATTATTTGTGTGTGTGTGTGTGTGTGAGTTTTATAGTAATAGCATAGTAATTATCTATATTTAGAGACCCAATACTTAGTAACTTAATAAATAATTTATATAACTGACCAGTCAACAGTCAACCTTTAAAATCTATGAATATTTTCTTTCTGTTTTGAAGACAAAGAACAATTACAGTGCATTTGTTCTGATGAAAGCGTGTTCCAGTGCTATGCTTTTAGTAAATGAGTAAAAAAGCTACATTTTCCTTTCCTCTGAAAAAATGCAGCGATTGTGTTTGGTTTTGTTCAGCAGGAAGAACCGTCCTCTGTCCTCTGTACTCTGAAATTTCTACCAATCTTGCTGTGAAGGTGAGAAACTTTGAGTACAAATGAATAATCACATGTGCATTATAAGATTTAAATTAGAGCCCATCTTGATTTTAGCAATTGAACGTTAAAAAGACACTGTCTTATGGTTTTCTAGTGAATGAATCACACTGAACATAACAAAAGTCTTAAATGTAAAGTTACATTTAAAGGCCAATATCCTTTTACAAAAGTCCAATATTTTTAACAAAGTGAAACTTTTATTTCGTGACCATTCTTTGATATTGCATACTAATTTTGGAAAAGAAAACATTTCATTTCATATGGTCATTTCAGCACAGGGCTGTTTATTGTCGTTTCGTGCGTCTGCCAATCATGGAGCTTATTCTCTCCTATTAGCTGAACCAGTACTCTCCAACTTTTTCAATTCATTCAATTTGAATGATCCTTATTAGCCAAACCCTCCTTGTGCAATAATGTTTTTTTAGGAAGTAAGAATTCTGCATAAAGACTTACTATTTTTCTTTCTTTTTAACTAACTCTGTGTTTTAGTTATATTGCTGCTACATTTCACACATTTATTATGCGTTCGTTAGAATTAACCATTGTAATATAAATAGGAATACTGAATACAAAATTTGATGCATGAGATGGCTTCTTTTTTTTTTATTCAACACGTTATTAGGAAATTATGTTTGCCATTATACATGTGGGATATTTTTTCAAATATCTTTAACTTTAAAAAAAAAACTCATGAACCTCTTGCAGTACCACAAATTACCCATAGTGTCGCCCTCGTTTGAAAAAAATTGCAAGCTGTAGCAACAACAATAAAGTGATACCAGATACCGGCTGCTGCTGATGTAAATATTCTCTATATTACCTCAATTCCCCAGTTCTTCCATATTTCGTCGGTTTCTGTGATATGCTGCGCCATGACAGGTATTAGAGCAGAGCAACTTGTTTGAACATGACTGTATAGGCAATGCGTCTGATTAAAGTCAGTAAGTGGGTCTTAGATTTGCTGGTGTGTCACTCTTTGAATTCAGAACATGTCTGGAGTTTACTTTTATCCTGCCGGAGTGCCTCTGTAACTCATTTCAGCAAGTGACAGGCGCAGAAACAATGTCAGGTCTGCAAGCTACAACATTCAGCCAACACTGCAGACGAAACCACAGTACCTCTAACATACAGGTGCAAGATAATTAAAATGTACCACGTTGCATTCTTGTTAATTTGTTTGTGGAGACTACGCAATCAGTCGTGTTTATTTGTATCCTGTCTTCAAAAGCTCAGACAATAAAAATACATTTTTTCAGGGGGTGATATGCATATGGTCAAAATAGAGGGGCAGAATTGTCTAGAGACATTGCACTGCTACCAATATGCAGCTGAGATAAGGCAAATACACAAGATTCATGTGAAAAGCAGAAAGTTTCATCAATCAGCCATAATATTAAAACTATCTGGTTTATATTGTGTAGGCCTTTTGTTTTCTGACAAAAATTCTCTGTGATGCACTTTGTGTTCTTTCACCTTTCTATCAGAACCTGAATTAACTCTTTCAGAAGTTTTTTGTGGCATGGTAAAACACACACTCGCCTTGGCGCCTATACAATGGGCAGGACATGCAGGAATACACACAGACTGTACAATTTTACATCAAACCACAAATCCTCACCATAATTTTTAATCTTTCCCTGACACATGCAATCATTCCATCCTGCCTGAAATCTGCCACCATCTTTCCCCTCCCCAAGAAATCAGCCTTTGGCAGCTTCAAGGACTAAAGACTGATCGCACTGATGTCTGGAGTCATGAAGAACTTTGAGTGGCTGGTTTCTCAGCGCAGCAGAGTCTGCCTCCCTACCACCTTAAGCCCCCGCCAGTTTGCCTACTGGGCAAAACAGTCCAATTAGAATTCCATCGCCATCTCACTTCACACAGCGCTGAAACACCTGGAGCACCAGAATAGCAATCTGAGGATGCTCTTCATAGACTACAATTCAGCATTTAGCATAAACATCCCTGACATATTAGCTAGCAAACTGGCTGACCTCCATCTTCCCTTCCCTACCTGAGCCTGGATAAAGGACTTCTTAACAAACAGACCACAAACTGTCAGACCCGGCCCCTACATTTCTTCCAACCTCACACTCAGCACCAGCTCCCTACAAGGCTGTGTGCTGAGCCCACTTCTGTATGCTCTCAATACCCACAACTGCTCCCTCTCTCAGCCTTCCAACACCATCATCAAATTCTCTGATGACATCACCGTGGTACGACTCATCTCCGGTGGAGACGAGAGTCTACAGGGACGAGGTACAGCAACTTTCAGTTTAGTGCTCAGTGAACAATCTGAATACCAAATATCACTGAATACCAAAAAAAAAACAAGGAGCCGATCATTGACTACAGGCAAGGCAGACCACGCCCCTCTCTGCAACAACGGAGACTGCATGGAAATTGTGAACCTGAACTCAGGGAACCTGGACTGAACACCACGCCTGAACACCACGGCCATCGTAAAAAAGTTGCAGCAGCGGAAAAACAACCTGGAGAAGAAAGTGCAGTTAGCCCCCTGCTGGTGTTCAGTCGAGAGCATACTGACGTACTGTGTGTCGTAGGGGTTTGCTGGCTACTCAGCAGTGGAAATAAAGACCCTACAGAGTCGTATAAACACAGTTAAAAACAAAATCTTCGGCTGCCCTCACTGGATGACATCACCAGGGCCACAATCATAGAACCCTCCCACCACCTCTATGAACTGTTGCCCTCTGTGAGGCACTACCGGTCCATCAAGTCCAGCACCACCAGACTCACAGTTTTTTCTGCTGGACCATACGCAGTTCAAACTCTGAATTAAAGACTGCCTGCCATCTACCTCACACCCTTACCTCCGTGTAATACATACTTTGTCACTTGATTACATTCTGTGCAATAATCATACTCTTGTGTGCAATAACCATTAACAATTGGAAGATCATTGGAAGCCGGCTTGAGTTCCTCCAGGGTTTACATGTCGTAGTGTTCTTGAGCAAGACCTTGAAACCCTAGCTTCCCCCCCAACCCTAGCTCCCAAGGCCCTTCCAAGGGGCTGCCCACTGCTCCCTCAGGGATGGGTCATATACAGAGAAATTATTTCACTATGTTGTACTGTGTATACAGTATTTGATAAATTATGGATTTCTTCTTCTTTGTGTTTTTTATTCTTTTCATGTGCACTGATTGGGTGGGGCTCCCATATTTTCATTGTACCCTGTGCAATTACAATAAAAACTATTCCATTTTATTCTATTGTAGTTCCCTCAACCACATTTATTTGTAAGTTGTAACGGCTGCAGACCAACAAGACCTGCAGTTTTGTAGATTCGCTGTCCCACTTGTCTAGGCATCACAGTCTTGCCCTTGTCAAAGTCACTCAGAGCCCTAACCTTGTCCATTGGTCCTGCTTCCACAACAACAACTATGACGACAAATTGTTCACTTGCTGCCTGCTATATCAACCCACACAGATTCAATGGTAATGGGATAATCAATGTTACTCTGATTTTGACTTTCAGTGGATATAATGTTATGGCTAATCAATGAAGACAAGATCCTTCATTATGGAGAGCACTGATTTTGTTGTTTACATCATAAACTAAATATCATGATGCATAAACACAATGATACCAAGTTGGAAGCATTATGCACAGTTGCTAGCACGTCAATTTCCTCTTTCTAACACCTACTGATAAACAAGTCGACAAGGATTATCTCTTGACATAGCCCGACACCTTTTTCTGATTGTTCATGTTTTTGTGACAACAATGTTGGAGCGTTCTAGTCAAACCTGTGGTGACAGATTGTCCTTAAGGGCAGCAAAAACAAATTAATTTAATATAGTCGACTTATTAACAATCAGTCAGTTAATTACATCTCCACACAATGGTCTCATTAATGTGGACTTGCAAATTTAAGTTCATTATTCACTTTCAATGTGGTCCCCACCGATCGCCTGAGGGAAATCTAGAGCCATTAAAAAGCTCTGGTGTGTTCAGCAGTCAGTGATTGGCTGTCTGTCTAGCGTTTGGTTTGGAGCTGGTGATGTTTTGCACCGTGGCTTTACAGTGTCTTCACTAAAACCCATAGAACGCTGCACTGTGAGTGCACTAAAAACCAGCTCTCTATGAATCTATCCAAATCTGAGGGATAATTCTTTGTAGGTTTCGTCATTATAAGAATTATAAGAAATATAACATTGTTAAAAAAAAA
>VRLP01005860.1:0-33007 GCA_009660295.1 Lophius piscatorius
AGATAGATAGATAGATAGATAGATAGATAGATAGATAGATAGATAGATAGATAGATAGATAGATAGATAGATAGATAGATAGATAGATAGATAGATAGATAGAACATTTATATCTAAACCAATTCAATTACCATCTATTTTCTTATAAGGACTTAAGTTGAAGATAATGGACCTGATGGAAATGATTATGATGATGGTCAAGACGATGACAATGTAGATGACGATGGTGATAATTCTGAAGACAATGACAATCATGACTGTGATGATGATGATGATGCTAATGAAGATGACAATGATGACAATGATGACAACGATGATGATGATGATGTCAATGATGATGATAATGATAATGACGATGACGATGATAATGATGAGGATTATGAGGATGATGATGACCATGACCATGATGATGACAATGATGACGATGATGATGATGATGATGATGATGACGAAGATGATGATAACGATTGTGATGACGATGGCAATGATAATTTATTCATGTAATATTGAGTAAGTGAACCTTTTGAAAGTGACACCATTTCAACTTCACCCTCCCGCCATTTAACAAACACACACACGCACATATACTCACACACACCCAGTAAGCCTCCTTCACCAAATGGCAGCAATCGACAAATCTGTCACTTTACACCGCAGGTAGCTATATAATACAGCCTGTGATTAATTTTAATGAGACACTTTGTGGAGGAAAAATATTAGAGAGAAAAATAAAGTGACTTGTTCAATTACGAGTCTAAGGAGAGTCGGGGGAGAGAGGAGGAGGATGGAAAAAAGTGGAGAAAAATTGCTGACAGTGGTGGAATATAGAATAACAGAGTACATTTTCCCAAGAACAGTTTATTCATTTAATGCTATTTCTATTCCATTACCTCTCAGAGGGAAACTTATCAACACAGTACACTCAGCTTCAGTGAAAACATGCATAATGGTTTGTATAATGGGATCTTGGTGTCCTACAGGCTGCATCTGACAATGTGGTTCTGATGGAGCTGGAACGTAAGGCAATGCTTTCCATTAAACTATTGATATACTGTCACCCAAGCTCCACCTGTGAGCTTAAGAGCTTGGAAATCCAGTGGGAGTGCGGAACAGAGCCGCTACGACTTCCTGTTGAAAAGACCTGGAGTTGGTTCGACACATGAACACCTGCCTTCAGAGGGTTTTGGTCAGATTTAACTAACAGGAGACACCAAGGTTGACAATAAACATCCTAGAAGGGTGATACATCTCTGTAGTATCTATCCTGGGGCCTTTAAGAGGAGCGATGAAGATGACGCCTGGGAAAGGAAGTAGCCTTCTGTAAACAGCAAAGTAAGACAAGAAGAGAGACAGACTAATGAGACGGACATTATTCCCTGTGATTTGACTGTAACTCTCTGTAGGATCCTTGCATTGCCTCTATACACACACTCACACACACTAAATTAATAGTGCTGTGAATGGTAATTGCAATGAGACAAAAACGTCTGCAGTACGAAGCCATTTTGCGGCTCGAACTGCGAATCTTTCTCAAACTTCTAACTACATCCTCCTCTTACCCACCTCCACTCCATTTCATGGTTTTTCCCCCATTCAATGCCAACCCAAACAAATTTCCCTGGAGTGGAGGGGGGTTATAAAAGCTTTCCACAGCAGGTCTGCATTCATGACGACTTATTGACAACTTGTACTCTTGGAAGAAGTTCCATTAAAATATAAGCTGATGAGGAACATATAGAAACATAAACGTCAGAAACCAAGACAGACATTCAATTTTGCCATATGTTATATATATATATATATATATATGGCAAATGTACATATTGTGATCACCAGTCCAAATTCTGCTGCCCAACTGTTCAATTCAATAAATGTCAGCTTGAATGGATGGCCACCTGCTCACTTGAAGCAAAAAATGATAATATGCAAAAGTCACATATCACATAACATCTTCTAAAGATAGCAGGTGCAGAAATCAATCACAGGCTGAATGTAGGAAGCAGACCTCATGATCACTAGGTCAAAACTAGATAGACTTTTGAAAGTATTCTATGAACTTTAAAGAACTCTATTGAATTGAATTCTCATTGAAACTTTGGAACCCATCCATTAGACTTATAGGGATAAGAATTGACATGGCATCTCACTGGACTGTTTGTTCACATTTTCCATATTTCACACTTCCTACCTACCAAAAATACAATATAATCTATAATCTATAATCTATAATCTATAATCTATAATCAATTTAAATGAAATACATTCAATGTAACTAAAACAATGTAGATTATATAAAATTCATTCATTCATTAAGCTGACAGTGTCTCAAAGTCTTTAATCTGAGCATCATTCCTCGAACACCGTTGACACATTTATTTCGGAGTGAAACATTGGATTTAAGATTTTTTGGAAAAAACAATGAAAGCAGACAAAATAGTATTTTAAAAATATAATAACTGCATTCATTAAAGAACAGTGTGGGTGTTCCAAGAGAATAAGAACAGTGTTCCTGGAGCATGCTGAGTCGTACTATCATTAAAAAATTTTAATATAATAGAATTTTAATATCAAGGGATTCTGAAACAATTATTTTTTAAATATTTGAAAAAGGTCAGGAAGGCAATCTAATACACATATAAATAGGCTGTCAGACAATTAAACAATTGATCAAATGAATTGTATGCTTGTAATCAATTGATAAATGAATGGCATATATCAATGGCATATATCAATATTTACAATTCAACACATTGTAATTGTTAAAATTCAAATGTGTACATTATCAGCTTTTAAGGTCATCAACCAAACATTAATACCTTAATTTCACCGTTAATTCAGCCCCCCCACCCCCTTGATATATTTATATATATATATATATATATATATATATCACATATATAAAAAACATACATAATGTATACATGTTTTTATATAGCTATTATTATTATATTACTAAATACTATGAGTTGCTAATTTGCAACTGAGCTCAGAGCCAAATTGTAAATATTTGAATGTATAATGGAATTTACAAATTTGTTGCATAAAAAAAAATCTCACACTGATACTGTGTTTATAGGCTTATTTTATTCTGGAAATCCCTTATTAGCCTCCTGCTGCCGAGACCTGACTCCGGAAAGGCGGGAGAAAATGGATGGTTGGACCGCGGGGAGCTGGAGACTATTCCATCAGACATTGGGCAAGGTGGGTTACACCCCGGACAAGTCAGCGGTTATTTACATAAAGAAAACCATAGATTCTCTGATTCATTCCTACGGGCAATTTAGAGTCACCAATTCATCTATACTTGATTTGGATAAGGAGTTACATTTCCCATGACAGGCGACGTAAATGTGGAGTTAGTGGCGAGCATGCTTCATTTAGTGCGGCTAAAGTCTCCATCAGGAGACCTTGTATCCACTGATGTACAGACTATTTACCGACACAAGGATATATGATAAAAGTTATGAGTTTCACTTTTTTCTCTGATTTATTCGTGATGGACGAGAGCTGAGCCGTTTTTGAAAATAAATATATACATTTTTGAGTTTTACATCCAGGATGTGGATTCTACTCGTTGTTGAAAGTAAATGTAGCACTTATTTTAATCAATGTAGGCTGTTTTTAATCCTAATGAGATGTATCTATCACTTCATATCACCCTAAATATGCATCTCTCTGTCTCCACCCGGTGTCAGACTCCTCTGATTGGATCAACCAGATCAAGTGTCACTGCCAAGGAACCAATTAGCCACCGTTGATGAACTCCCCCTACTCCCTCCCTACCCTCCCCTGGACCCACACAGCGTCTTCGGCCAGCACATGGCACAGCTGTTGGCGTATTAGCCTTCCGCTGCCGCCGCTAACCACACAACCTGCTAACCCTACTAACCCCCCGCTATTAAAAATTTATGTTGAGGGGCTTTTAAAGTGGATGGGGGGGGGGGGGGGGGGGGGGGGGGAGGAGAAGATTGTTCTTATGGTGGGAAGAAGCTGCTGTTTTTCAGAGAAAATATTATTATTGATCCCATCCCATCATTTTAGACGTAAAACGATCCGACTTCAAATTGTTCTCAAAGCGTTTTATTGTAGCATCTATCACTGCAGAATCTGATACCTCGTTAACAATTCTGGACTTAATGTAACGGGATGGAGTTTTGCCGGAGGAGGAGGAGGGGTGAAGATGAGCAAGGAAGGGGAGGACCATGTGTCCCAGGAGAGAGGCCACATCATCATGCTGTTCTTGGAGCATCTCGGACGTTGGAGTCAAGTTATGAAAATTAAGTGAGCATAATTGATTGGGCCGGTAAAGTTTTTATTCCTGCTTATTGATTCGTAGGCAGCAAACAATATTGATACCAGCGGAGGAACAACTCGATATAAAGTGGAACATAAACACAGCAGCAGGGGGGTCGGGGATGATGACAGAGAGGACCTGAGGACTGAAAGAGGGAGGAATAACAGCTAAATTGAATCGGAAATGAGCAAAAATACAGTTAAAACAACAAGGGAATTTAAAGGACTTGACCATCTGTGAGACATCTGAAATTACTGAAAAGTTTCACTATCCCATTGGTAAAATCCGGCCACCTAAACTCCCACAAAAAGAAAAAATTTCAAGACATAAAGAAAAGAGAATATGATATATGTTTTGAAAACGGAATATAGACAATACAATTTATGTTTTGGCTAACCAATTCTATTGACTTTTCTTAGATGATATTATCTGTCAGAATTTGATGTTAGTAACACATATCAAGAAAGTTAGTAGTGGTGAAACTTATGACAGGGAAAGTAGCCGTACCAGTTGAATTGGTCATGATAGTATTATTATAAGTTATGAGAGGAGCATTCTCCAAAAGGATGGGGTGAAGAATTTTACTCAACACAACAACAAGAATAAATGTTTAGCTTATTACATTTCTATAAACCCTGGATTATGTTTAACTTTTTCTTTCTTCAATGTTTCAGTCTTCAGCATTTGTTGACAAACAGTAATGAAATCTGTTCATGTTTAGGGAACCCAAAAGACATAATTAGGAAAATATTTTGTTTTGCCGGCTGTGAAATAGCCGCTGTTTTTGCTCCGAACAGGGCTGGAAAACCTATTGAAAATATGGATTTAAGTTGCCACAAGCAGCTAGAAAACGTTACCGCATGTCCTCAAGAATGTCCACTGTTGATGAGACAAAATCTGCTACTAAGTCTCCCGTTTGTAAGATGGTTGAGTGGGTTTAAACTGTCTCCTTTGGCCGCCATCGTACCAGTCCTAACCCCCCGATGTACAGATGTGAAGGGTTGCTCATGCACCAAGCAGCAAATACAATAAAAACATGGTAATAGTGTTCACATACAAAATACAAAAAAAAAAAGCAACCATACAATATTCATGGAATGCACGAACATACATTTCTACCATTATATTGTAATGACTGGGTAGAAATTACTATTTCTATTATTACTATATATTGCCTGAACATTGGGGAATCAGTTGGTTAACTAAAAATAAAAATATGCATATGTGATTGATTTGTTGTGCTTAAAGTAGTCATTATGCAGTAATGTAAACGATTAGAATAAGAAAGTTCAATACATGTATCTCACAAGTAGTTGAGTGTTTTAATAATATGTATATTTGTACATTTGTGTTTGAGTCCAGTATTTTTAATAAATACACCTGGGTCCTTTCCACTCGTGATTTTTTTAACTCAACTTTTCCTCTTTTAATTTTATTCATACTCAATTCTTTTCTTCTTTTTGATAATTGTAATTGCTGACCAAGGAGGGGCTTCCTTTAAGGTCAGCAAGCTGCACATCCTAAGGCTTTATTCATCAGGGAAGAAAAAGTTTGGTAACAAAGTATAGACTGATAAACAAATAGTGAAAAAATTAAAATAAATATATATTTTTTTTTAACTATTCATTTGAAATGATTGACAACCCTAATTCAGAAACAATTTTTTTGCAAATTGCAATTCCTCTTTATATAACTACTCTCTCTTTCACACACACACACACATAAACACACTCTCTCACACACACGTAAACTCATAATACATTAACACACACAGAGACTGGTGAGTGCAGTGTGTTTAAGTATTATAACCACATTAAAGGAGCTGTATAATGTGCAGCAGCAGCCTCCAGGAAACCCAAGCTGCTCTGAAAGTCACATTATAAATTTTTGATCAAATTGAGGATATTTTCCAAACGGCTGAAACCCAACGCCATATTTTCACCCTCTGGTTTCCTTTTTCTTTTCTTGAAGGAGCCGCGACGGCGTTAATGTGGCCTCTCTCCAGTTTCTGTTTGTCGCTTCCCAGCGTTCGTGTCTGAAAACTGGTGATGAGATTTGTATCGAGCGGGGAGGCACTAAAACCATAAAACCCACCGTTGTTTGGTCAGGCAGGATGGCAGGATGGGAGAGGAGAATGTAACCAAAGCTTCCAGATCTGTAATCGCCTTACACACTCACACACTCTGAGACGGATAAATAGACTACACACACACACTCAGAGTGATGGACACATTAACTCGCACCTCTGTCTCTCACGTTACATCTCGCTTTACATCCTCCTCCATCTTCACTTCTCCTCCTTATCTCCTCTCTCTCTCCATCTTCATCTTCAGGAAGTTACTTTCCCACCTTTCAGTTCCTCAGAATTTTTGTTATGCTTGCACATTAAGCTTTTGACGTCTTTCTCTGATTCAAAGTGAGGTCAGCGGTAAAACAAGCAGCAGTCACTCACAAGATCAGCATTACAAGAAACACACTGTAAGGAGGTGAAAGGTCAGAGGTCAAGAACTGCACGAGAGACACAAGCTGTTTCAGGGTCAGACTTCTTCGATCCTGCTCAGGACGTCATGGGGGTCGATGAGGTCCGTCTCAGTCCAGGAGCCGTGGTCACACACACAGCCAGACTGAGCTTATGGTGTGGACTTTGTCATACTGCGGTGCTTTATGACAAGTATAAGTTTCTGAGAATTTTGGAGGATCTGCTGTAGTTTGTGTCACTGTTGGAGGAGCAGGTCATGTTTTATTCACGCCAAAGAACATCTGACAAAAAAATACGTTTTTTGTACAAAAACACATTCTTTCAACTAGCCTGAGGATTCTAATTCAATCAATATTATATCTGGTGAGATTTTAAAGAGTTTTACCCAATATTCTACGCTAAATTTTGAGGTACTTATACTAACTTTCAAATCATGCTACCTTATTCTTGTACTGTGGTGGGAGGTAATCTACTTTTGCTACAAGAAAATACAATGAATGAGTCGTTCTTTACAAGCCATGTTCATTACTGCCTTTGCAGGAAGTATGACATCACATTTAGATAATTATGTCAATCGGTCCCCCAAAACTAGGTTGAAAAAATGGGGAAAATAATTTTAAAATAACAAATTTTTGTTCAATGACTTAAATCAAATGTCACTAAATTGTTGATCATACAGAAAGTTTGATGAAATTGATGAAAAAATGCTAATTTTCATTTACTGAACATCATCACGTTGCATGCACTAAACACATTTATGCTGGATCAACCAAACATAATCATGTAATCCCAAAACTTTTTACAATTACGTCAAAGTAATTCATCTCCCTCGTTTTAATCTTCAAAGATGCAACCATTTAGTTGTATCGACATGAAAAAGTCTTGTAGCGAAAAACAAGATTAGTTTACTGAACCCACTTTTATTGAATGCAGTTAACAAAGTTATGTACATTTCTTTAAACATAATTATGTTTTATCTACTAAACTAAATCATTATTTCAGTCCAAAAGTTTTCTTTTTAAATATAATTCACGTAAGTAAATGCCCTTGTTTGTATTGTCAAAGATACTGAGAATGATTTACTTCCTCCAACTTAAAAAAGTGAAGTTTTGTAAACAACATCCATATTACATTTTAAAGAGTGTGCTAAATGTCAGTGTGGTGGTTGGATGACATCTATGCATGGCAATCTTTTTTGTAGTTTATTTCTTTGTTTGTTACCATTATGCTTTTCACAGATGAAAAGGCTTGATAAGGGCTTGATATTTTGATGATGTAGAAAACTGGAAGACTTTTAATGCAGAATACTAGTAATACTAGATTAGTTATAAAAAATCAACTGAAAACGTTTTCAAATTAGCGAGACAATGTAAGACCTGATATAAGACATGATGTTAGTGTTATAAATCCTGCCTCTGTTGCTCCTTTAAACATCTTGCTAGTAGGATAATACGCGGGATTTGAGTTGTTCTACCTTAGTTCTTATCGTTTCAAACAAACATATGCGTTGTAGAGAAGGATCTGCATTACGATGGTGTTGCACCATCATTCTATTTTTTTTTTAACTCAAGGAAGTCAGTATCTCGAATTAGTTATCTACGGTAGTGCTTCTGTTCAATTCCAGGAAAAGTACTGGTTTCAGACTTGTGTTTTTATCCAGTTAAGTAATATGAATAATATGCAGAACCATGATCCCTTCTATCCGTGTGTGTGTGTGTGTTTGTGTGTGTGAGTGGGTGTGTATGTGTCACAAAACCACAATTTCGCAAATTTTCTTTCAAAGCTTGAGAGCTATTAAAAAAAACATCCAAAACAGAAATCAGATTTCCTCCCACCACACACACATGCGTTTGCAGTAGATATCTGATGTCTCTGAGGTGACTCAAGATGCAGAGCAAATCTAGTTTAGACTGTAAGCCGAAACATATCCTGTTTGTGTGTGAGTGTCTGTGTGTGAGTGAGTGCGTTTGTTTGTCGTTAGAAACTCATCCCTCTCTGGAGAGAGGTGTAGACACCAGGACTACATCGACATTAGTGCGGTTAACGCTTCTCCCATACTTTGTTTTAATACACACACATCCTGCTCACACACTGATGCTCTTAGATTTTTCAGCTGTCAGAATTTCGGTCTCTATTATGGGCTTTACAATTTGAAGTTATCGTGGCTCACAATACCAATTGATGTTTTTCGGGGATTTGTTTGAGGATATCAGATTTGGACCTTGATACATAACTGCTCCAAAATCCTCAATAAAAACCTATGCCAATTATTTATTATATTCAACATATGAAAAGATGTATTAGTAACATTTCCTTGAAAATATTTAGAAATAATTACTTTTTTAGCTGTTTTAGCTTTTCTAATCTTTTTTTTCCTTTTTTTCCTTTTTTTCAAAATTCATCAAGCAGTTTTTGTGACAACTGATAAACCAACATTGGTTAAAGTATCACCTCGCTCGCGGTGGAGAAAGTTATCCTCTCACTCCCACTGAACAGCTGGCATCAGTTTTCCTCGTACACACTGAAACATACACATTTCAACATTCGCTCACCCTGAAGGCTGTGGAAAGAATTTTTCTATGAGAGTGAAAGTCTCACTGAACAAAATCCTAGGGATGACTGAAAGGTTTAACATGTTGATGTTGTGTTCTGTTCTCTAAGTGACTGTAAACACACCACAGCAAATAAACAAAACTAAAGCTCGCCCACAGCTCTCACTCTCCCTCTACACTCCAACTTTGAATATCACTCTACCACATCCTCGCTCTACGAACACACACACAGTCTTTCTCTCAACAGCTGTGGTCTGTCGCCACGACAACTTCATATCAATAACATGATAATTATCAATCAATTAATCAATTCACACATTTTCACAAACACACACACGCACACACTCACACTAGCACACACCCTCATCTTTCTTTTTGTGTTTACAGTCGAGTTAGTTGATGGGTGCCTCTGGACTTTCCTGTCGTCACCACAATCAATCAGCAGATATTACCCTTCTCTGACCACACAGACTCATCGTGTGTGTGTGCGTGTGTGTGTGTGTACAGGTCAGACTGTGTGTGTTAAATATTTCCCCCATCGTCTTACATGGGTGGAAGAGGATCTTCCACTGTCGGGTGGGCCCCATATTTTGGAGATCCAGCGCTTTAATAAGAGATGAGTGTTTACTGCCGAGTCAAGTGTCTCTACCATCACACACAGCCACACACACACACTTCTATCGCATGATGGTCAATGTTGTTTTTTGTCTACATTGTGTTATACATTTAACAGACAGGGAGCAGTTCCTACAACAGAAGAGCTTTCACTACCAGTTCTCTCCAGTTTCATGTCTATGTGTCCACGTCTCAGCTTGGCACAAAGACTGGAAGCAAAGAGAGACTCTTACCGTGGACTGTAACAGGCACAGCTAGAAGATATGTTACAAATGGTCATCCACAGTGGATTCACGTCCTCTCTGCACTGACAGCCCTTATAATTCATCCATGTAGCCATGGGAGATCCAATATAGACCAGGGTATGGCCAATCTCAGAACTTAAACAAAATACATATGGTCAAAATTGATCAATAATTTTTCAATGCTCCCTGGATTTTGATCTTCGGAAAATTTCTCTGACTAGTTTAGAGTGGCATTCGTCACACTAATCTGACACTAAACAAACAAATGACGCTGTCAAAAATTGTCTCAAAACGTGGAAGAAAAAAACTCCTCACAATCTTTTGCCTGGTGGTGATTTTTTATCGGACATTGATCAGAAATGTAACACAACATATCTACTGACTGGCATTCATTTCATATTTGTCAGGCAGTATGCACACATATACACACAAACACAATTCTAAACCCACACCAACAACATTGGTGCGGCATTTAATGTTGTTGCAGTAGGGTTAGAATTGATTTCCTGGCTGTTTACTTTAATAAGTGTCTTTGAGAGTCATTAGAGGAGAGAACACATCAGCTGCATCGATCTACGCAGTTCATCAAAAGCATTTTCTCTATTTAGTCCAAACTGATAATCACTAGTCTGTTGAAGCGAGTATATCAAATATCAGGGGGGAAATACGTGTTGCTTAATGTTAAAGCATTTCTCTCTTCCTGTTTAAAATTTGTGACTTGAAAAAAAACCCTCAGTCCATTGATTCAGATTTAATTAACATTTACATTAACATTTTCCTGATTTATTATTGATTACACCCGGTGAGAAACACAAAATGAAAACCATATTTTGAATCAACGTGACATTTTTTAAATATATATTATATATAAGTATATATACGACATACTTTCATTCACATGTTAGGTGTCCTGTGTGTTCTCATACATATACATATAAGTTGTTTTCAGTCTGTCTGTCAAATTATTGCATTTATTCTCATTCATATATTATAGTCCTTTATTTCTCTTCAGACTATGTAGTCAATGTATTTGTAATGTAGTTCAAAGTATTTAAGAAATAATAGACTCAAACCAAACAAGCATGCATCAGGGAGAAGAGAAACTAAATCTGCTGGACATAATTGAAAATTATTGCACGGATTTTTTCACACCCTCATAGACTTTAGTGGGACGAAGAGATGGATTGATTTTGGGAGAGTGTGGTCTTATATTTCTGACAATCGGGGGAGCTTTACCAGCAAACGTTTTTTGGGCCATAAATTCTCATTGGTCCGATTTTGTCCAAATTTGGTACATATAAATCAACTCAAGGACACCTATCTTGTATCATCATAAATAACTCATTAGTGGGGCTTTTTTTTTACAAAAAAGACTTTGCAAGAAATACCTTAAAACTTTCATGGATTATTTTCAAAAATGAACACACCAATAGACCTTAGTGCAACGAATAATTGATTGATTGATGTTTTGAATGGAGGGTTGTACATTTCTGACTCTATTGCTGGCTTTACCTCCAAAGGTTTTCCGTACATATTTTTTTAACCGGCGGTCTGATTTAGTCAAAATTGGTGCATTTGAATAGACTGGTGAAGAACTGCCAGGCAGTCTTCATATCATATTTTACCCTAATTTTAATCTAATAGTTCCTAATTTATTCAAGTTAGGAAGCTTTTTCTTTTAATAAAATTCTGTGGAAATGACTTCACATTTCACTTGAGGGTTCAATCTTATACAATACAGGGTAACTCGGACCTCTAGGGAACACAACTTGGCTGGCGGGGACAACAACATAGGTCTAGTTTTAAAGCAAGAGAAATTAACATTTAAAACTACAACTTATATTTTTATTTCGGAGTAAATTCACTTTTCAATAACTAGATGAATGATTTGAAACAAGAGGCTGTCGATTTTACACCGATAAATGAAGTTTCGACAAAAATATTATGCTGAACTGAAACGATATCTTCAAACTGAGAAATTTCAACTCAATCAGCCAGCAGCTGGAGGAATATGTGTGTCTTTATGTGTGTCTACATGTGTTTCCGTCACTGTGTGTGCGTGTGTGTGTGTGCATGTTGACAGTTTCAGTCTTCATCCGGAGGAAGTATGTGTGTGTGATGTGTGAGTGTGAGAGCAAGTTGTTCAGTGATCCTTAGAAATCTCTGTCATGTAAATTGATAGTACACCATCTATATTGTGCGTGTGTGTGTGTGTGTGTGTGTGTGTGTGCGTGTGTGTGTGTGTGTGTGTGTGCGTGTGTGTGTGGCCTGTGTAAGTTAAGAAGCAGCCTCTCTTACCTCTGACCTCTGCCATCAGCCTCAGTCTAACCAGATGCTGGTGAAAACCTTTTTTCTTCATGTATTTTTCTTCCTGACAGTCAGTCACAGGCCCACATTGATATTTCATATATTAATGTATTATACTTGAGTCTTTATTGACACAGGAAAATATACTATTTCAACTTCAAAAGTGCTTCAGCTCTTCTCGCACCACTGCGAGACATGAGAAGTATGAGAAAGGCTCATGCCTTGAATGTTGAGGTACAATTCCTGAAAGAACTCGGAACATGAATTTCAACACTTTAATGTCCAAATTATTATTTCAATCCAATGAGTGTCAGAAATATTTTCGACACGCTGAGAGTGAAAGGGACCTAAAACGGGGCCGAATAATTCTTCAATGTTTACACATCTTGGTTTATTGTTTAAAAAGGTACCCTTTTGTTTTGGTTTGACCTTTTATTCACATGACAATAGCATTTTGGTGCCCTGAAAATGCAAACCTTTGATATTGCGTATCAAAGTGTCTTGGGAAATGCCAACAGTATATTCACTGTGTAAACTGGCAAAACTTAAGACTTTGCACAGAGTGATTATATTTTCAGCCTAATAGAATAAGAAATAAAGGACACCATGCGCCGTCTCATCAGAAGCAGGCCCAGATGTTGATAACAGACACTTGGAGCTGGAGGTGGAGGAGACACACCAGTGAGACACATTATAGACTGATTAATTCACGATAGTAGGATCAGCCTCTGATTTGACGTCACGATTTGACGTCATTTTGTTGTGACTGAATTACAAAAGGTAAATCAATAAAGATTTTCCACTTGCATATTTTATTCATCTAGATCCGATCAATGATTAAGGTGCTCCCTTAATTTTTTTTTAGCAGTGTATTATGCAACATAATTCAAAAACAATTTCAGGTCAACAACATGCACTGAGACAACAGGGAAAAAAAATTAAGATAAAGTTTGAGGTTGACAGAATAACTCATTCTCCCAGATTGTCATAGCAGGGTAACGTATTGTTCAACATATCTTTATATAAATGTTTATCCAATTGGCTCCGTATGTTCTCATTTTGCCTGATATGATGAGTTATGGGTTGAGTAATCTCGAAAAAAGCAAGAATCATAACATTTGCTAAGAATAAAAATGTTTTATTGCAGTCAAATAGCGAAAAATAACCCTGCTTTTAATTTGTAGTGCTCTGCATCACATAATCAAACACTACATTCTCACGTGGAGCTCTTTATTTAATGCTGCTGATTATCCAAATGAAAATTATGCAGAATTGTTGTACTTCAGAAATACGATTGCATATATGTATGAATCAAGATTCAAAGATCAAATTTAGCTTTGACTTTAACTTGGGTTTCATGCCCGAAAGAAGAAGTTTGGGAAATACTGTTTGATGTCATCATCCTCCAGGAAATACATCAAAATATGAAATACATCAAAATATGAAAATAAATACACCTTTTCATTAGACATTTATAAGACTGAAGGACAAACCTAAAAAGCAATTAATCTGTGGAGTATCTACTCTCAATATCAGCCACTTCTTTCTCTTGGAAAATAATAAAGTATGACATTCAATTAGATAAGTCGGCTCAGTCTATTTTGTTGAATCATGGGAAATTTTAAAAGGAACAGAAAAATGTTGAAGGAACCTGAACTGAAAATACCCTCCTCGAGAATAAAAGGTTTATTTTTTCTTGTTTGTTTGCTTGAACATTGTTTTCCTCACACAAACAAATACACTCAAACCATACTGTCACTGCCTACATTGCAGTACTTCCTGTAATTGTCACTTAGCAACTGGCTGGTGCCCTCTGTTATTATGTTAACTGGAAACGTTTGTTGTAAACAATGATGAGGGTGTGAGAGAGAGAGAGGGATGATGGAATGGAGCAAAGGATGGAGAGTTTGTGGAGAAAAAGAAGCAATGATAGATAGAAGCAATAAGGAAGGAGAGATCACAGGAGCAGAGTGAGTGAGTGTTAAGAGGTAAGAGGGCAGTAAAGTTAGCCAAAGCTAAAATCTATCATTATCCAAAACAAAGCACTCCACAGCTGGCTGATAACACTCCTGCTCTGACTTTCCGGACTCATTCTCCCATAATTCCTCTGACCCCTGACTGGGGCTAAGTAGCTCTGCTAACCAGTTTGTAATAATTACTGCTTTGAAATGCCAATTTAACAGAGGGCAAGGTCAGTGCTGCGTTCGGGCAGCGAGCTAGCATATGCTAATGGATAAACAACAGTATAAGTTCATGATGAAGCAGAGGGCATTTTGCAAAATGACTGGTTAGTTATTAATTGTTTTTGGTGGCAGCTCACTGTTGAGACGTGGTTACAGTGAATGTTACCTTACAGAGGGCAGTGTGGACAAAGCCTTTACAGTCAGTTATTAGCGATCCACTAATACTCGTAATAGGATGTAAAACTTTTAGATTATAGGAGACTGAGGAGCTCCATATAATAATAAATCTTTACTATGTTTATTTTCACACCATATTCTAAATATAAGAATCACTTTTTGGGAGAAGAAATTCTATTACGATAATCGCGCATCTACTTTTATTTGAACAAGGTGATGATTTGGTGACTTTCACTCTCATTTCAGACAAATACTTAAGATGGTCGGTTCATTTAGTAACCTAAATGTTCGGTTGATGCTGCTGGGTAATGGGTTGGGTTCCTTTGACCTAACATTGGTTTTTAGATAGGGACCCGGGACCAGGGGTTACAGATGCAACCTGAAGTTGAGGCTCATCATTCTTTTATACGCTGCCAGGTTAAGCACAAAGTGGTCTGAATTGATATTTAACATTTGCACCAACATGCGAGGAAACAGCAATGTTAAGTGTATATATTATAAAACTGTAAGTCAGAAGATAATTATGATATTCCAGCTTAATAAATCAAGATGTTAAAAGAAAAAAAATTTTTAGGAAATGAAAATTATTCAAAAAAAAATATTTGGGTATAATATGTGCTTTAGTTTGTTGGTTAAAGGTGTTACATGTGATTCCAAAATTAGTAAGCTTGTCAGCTATGACCAAGTTATTTTAACCCATGTCCAGAATTAAGTCTTCTTTTAGGTTGTTTTAACTCAACAGCAGAGTCATGGTTACGAATTTTTGATCATTTTTGGTGAAAGCCACACCCAACCATGCTGTGTTAAAAGACTCCATGGCTGGGTCAGCTCCTTTTGGAGCACTGGGTTACCCAGCAGTTTGTAGAGTGCATGAACTAACCCATGAACACTCAGCTCTCCAAATTTTAATAGAGACAATGAACTACCCAAAAGCACTCATTCATCCTGCTGTTATTACAGACAGTCAACTTACCACAGACACTGCAGTGTACTTCAGGTAATTACAAACAATGATACAACCAGATTTTCAATTATCTGCAATTATTACAACTATTGAATAACTCACAGATACTTCATTGTCCTCCTGTTCTTGCAGAAATATTAACAAAGCAACATAAATTCAACTCTCCAAATGTTATTACAGAGGTTCACATAGTGATATAATTCATGTTCATCCAGTGAAACGGTCCAGGTTCAAAAAGTGAAACAGTCCAGGTCCATACAGTGAGACAGTTCAGGTTAATGCAGATGCTTCAATTTCACAGTTTAGTATTTAATAATTTTTCCCATTTTTGCTGTGTTTCTAGTTTCATAGCTTTTACAGCACATAGGCAAATTATACAGAAAAATAACAAAAAACAATAAGGAATTATTCCATGAGCTCAAAATTTAAACTACTTTGTTTTGTTAAATTTCTCTACTGCTATAACTAATCTTACTTACCCAAATGTTTTCTAGTTCTGAGGAATACCTCTGAAACAGAGACTGCATATCATGATTTCACTTTGCTTCTACATTTGCTGAATTTAGATTGATGTCCCTAAGTGACATGAAGTATTTTTGTTCCTGATATGAATGACTGCTTACTTACTTACTGGCATAAATCTCTGACAGGTGAGGGGAATAATCTGAAAAGACTTTACACGCAGCGAATGGTAAAAGGTGAGGAAGAGCAGAGATACAGAAACATATCACTATCAGCTGTCTAGGTGTCGACTGCTCCGATGGTTACCGTGGCAACCACAGGCGCGAGGATGAGCCTCGGCTGTCTGCATGTAGTTACCCCAATATATTAGCTATAACCTACCATCCGTTAGACAGGAGAGTGAATCTGTGTTTAATGAAGCCCTCCTCTGGTATCACCAACACTGAGGACAAATATGTGGATTAATCAAACAACTCTGTGTCAGATGTATAGGCTGGCTTTTTACGATACAAAATCTAAGTAAACAAAATGAGTGCAATCTGAGTTCTTATTCAGATCGCTATAATTACTTTCAGCAGCAGGGCTTGAACCCTAAGAAATATAGCCATGCTTATTTTGTGTGAATGTATGCAACTGTGTGTGATGCATTAGCTGCATACATGTGCTACAGGAGAAATAAACTGAGGCTATAAGGCTTTAAGATTGAAATTGTATTCAACAAAGGCAAATGTGGGCGATCACTCTTTCTGCTATGCTCAGGTCATGTTCCACATTAGTGTCACACTGAGGGGAGGCCAGCCGGACGAGCTCTCAAACTGTGCTCCCTCACACACTGTTGTCTCTTGGGAACTTGGACTTATTCTTATTTTTGATTTACATCATTCTATAATATAGCATTGATTTTGTAAAGACGACTTTGGCAAAAAAAAAAAATTTTGTTTTTTTTGATGAGAAAATTTTAAGTAAAAGTTAATCATGGTGACCAAAATGTTTAGAGAATCATTAAGCTTAGTGAATGTTGACAAGAAAAATTAAACGGTCATGGACTCAGAAGCACTCTCCCGAGCAGTGATGTTGCGGCGGTGTAAGGGGTAAGCAGCTCAGGGTTCCTGCGTGTGCATAGATGACCAGACTTCAATTACCACCACCAACGCCATTAAGAAGTCATAGCTGCTGCTTCACACCCCTGTGAATGTTGAAGCAGTCAGCCAACCCACTCCAGTTCTCACAACCTTCGACAGAGGAGCCACTGAATGCATTATGACCTTCTACAACCTCTGAGCTGAAACAACTGTATAGAAAAGTCTGGAATATTAATATAATCATCGATCTTCAGATAACTGTTTGACCACCCTACGAACTACTAAAGAAATAGTTGAACGATGTCAGACCAACGACTACACACTAGTGGAATAATTTCAGATTTCCTCCTAGAAACTAGAAGAACAATGTCAGATCCAAGACCAGACACCAGTGGAATAATGTCAATTATACTAGTGGAGTAATTTCAATTCTATGACTGGACATTGGTGGAATAAAGTCAGATATACTACTAGAAACTATTGGGACCATGTCAGATCTACAACCAGACACTAGTCCAACAATGTCAGTTATACTACTAGAAACTAGTGAAATTATGTCAGATATACTACTAGAAACTAAAGGAACAATGTCAGATATACAACTAAAGACTAGTGTTACAATGTCAGCTCTATGACTAAACACTAGTGGAATAATGTCACATATAATACTAGAAAACTAGTAGAATAATGTTATATCTACGACCAAACCCCAGTAGAACAGTGTCAGATCTATGATTAGACACCATGGAACAATTTCTGAGATGTCATATTGTCAAATTTGCAGATATCACAGCGGTGATGGAATTAATCTCCCACAAGGATGAGACGGATAATAGGCAGGAAGTGGAACACCTGGACGGTTGGTGCGAAGCTAACAACCTCTGCTACAACGTGAAGAAAACCAAAGAGATGATAGTGGACTTCAGGAGGGCCAGAACCACCCGCCCTCCCCTCTACGTCGGAGAATAGGCTGTTGAGTTGGGGTCCAGCTTTAAGTAATTGGGAATCGAAATAACCAACAATCTCACATGGACATATTTTTTATTTATTCATAATGATACCTTTTTTAAAAGTATATTATTATCATATATATATATATCATCAGCATCTGTTGCCAACAGGTTGGCAACAGGTTTAAACCCCTCCCCCTGGATGAGGGGGAGGGGCTTAAAATCACCTGTTAGAGAGGGTCGCCTCACACTTCCTGTTTGAGGTGGGACTTCCTGCGACGTGGCTGATTCTGATTGGACGACAGGACGGGCATCCGGTGAATGTGACGTCACTTCCGGTTGATGACGTAGCTGCTTCTGATTGGGCGAGTGACAGGTTTGACGAAAGGTGTTCTTATTCATTTCTTACCTCAGTAGTCTCACTCTTCAGAAAAGTTTCTTTTGCACATTATCTCAGTATTATTTTTTCAATCAATCAATCAATCAATCAATCAATCAATCAATCAATCAATCAATCTTTATTTGTATAGCACCAATTCAAAACAACAGTTGTCTCAAGGTGCTTTCCAAAAAGATCAGGTCTAGACCAAACTCTTTATATAATTATCTACAGAGACCCAACAAATTCGTCCGTGAGCAAACACTTGGCGACAATGGCTAGAAAAAAACTGCCTTTTAACGGGAAGAAACCTCGAGCAGATCCAAGACCCCGGGTGTACGGCCTACTGCCATGACCGGTCGGTCGGGTTTGAAAAGAGAGAGAGAGAGAGAAAATCAATGATATCAGTTTATGCTAATTCACTTTCCTCCGCTTCTCCAGGGTCGGGCCGCGGCTGCAGCAGGGATCCCAGGCTGATAATAGAATTAATAGTAATGTAAAATTATGATAGCTTATGGGAAAATACTATACAATAATAAAAGTAATCATCATCATGAGCATCTTGTGATCAGTGGACATCGAACAGGTCCACAGCAGCAGACGCAATCACCAACCATGTGACCTTACAGGGCGAGAAAGCACAAAGGCTCCAGGGAAGAAGTCAAGTTAGTAACATGCATTAATCCAGTAACATGCTTTAAAGTGAGAGGGATCTATAACGAGGGACAGTGTGAGAGGAAGAGAGAAAAGCTCAGTGCATCATGGGAGATCCCCCAGCAGTCTAAACCTATAGTCGCATAGCTCAGAGCTAGTTTATGCCAGCCTTAATTATAAACATTATCATAAAGGAAAGTTTTAAGCCTACTTTTAAATGTAGAGAGGGTTCCTGCCCCCCGATCCGAGATTGGAAGATGGTTCCATAGGAGAGGAACCTGATAGCTGAAAGCTCTGGCTCCCATTCTACTACTGGAGACTCTAGGGACTACAAGTAACCCTGCATGCTGGAAGCGCAGTGTTCTGTTTGGACAATATGGAACTATGAGCTCCTTCAGATACGTTGGTGCCTGACCTTTAAGGGCTTTGTACTTGAGCAGAAGGATTTTGAATTCGACTGTAGATTTTACCGGGAGCCAATGAAGGGAAGCTAATACAGGAGAGATATGTTCTCTTAACCTGGTTCTGGTCAGCACACATGCAGCAATGTTCTGGATCAGCTGGAGGGGCTTCAGAGACTTATTGGGACTACCTGCTAGTAGGGCATTACAGTAATCCAGCCTGGAAGTAACAAATGCATGAACTAACTCACCTGCATCTTTTTGAGACAGAATATGTCTTATTTTAGAAATATTTCGCAGATGAAAAAAGGCAGTCCTAGAAATCTGTTTTATGTGGGAGTCAAAGGACATATTCTGATCAAAGATAACTCCCAGGTTCCTCACAGTGGCGCTGGAGGCCAAGGTCCTACCATCCAGCACAATAACTTTATTAGGCCGTATCTGAATTTAATAGTAAAAAGTTGCAGGTCATCCAAGTCTTAATGTCTTTGAGACACGCCTCTAAATTGGATAAGCGATTAGATTCACCTGGTTTCATCGATAAGTACAGTTGTGTGTCATGAGTGTTTGATGATAATGTTGCCCTAAAGGGAGCATGTATAGAGTGAATAATATTGGCCCAAGCACAGATCCCTTGGGAACTCCGTGGGTAATTTTGCTATGCATGGAAGATTCATTGTTAACAGATACATACTGAGATCTGTCACATAAATAGGACTTAAACCGGTTGATGACGTGGCAGCTTCTGATATGGCAATTGACAGGTTTGAGGAAAGGTGTAATTTTTTACCTCAATAGTCTCACTCTCAGAAACATTTCTTTTGTACATTATCTCATTATTATTTTGACTTGTTTTTTCAACTCATTGTGTGTCTTTGAACGTATAGTTGCTTCATTGCTTATTGTTGCTTCATGATCGAATTTTCATTTGTTTATTTGTAAACATGTTGAATGAAAATACATTTTCTTGAATCTTCAATCTTGATCTACAACCTATGATTAAAACACAACTGGAAAAATGGAAGATCTATGATTGGACATCTGCAATCATAGACAAGTGGACATTGTTCCACTTGTTTCTGATCTAAAATCAGAAACAAGTGGAACAATGTCAGACAGTTGAAACCGATCGAGTAGACCGAGGCGAGCCTCAACTGACTGCATCGCAGCTTTTTTTTCTTTTCCTGTCTTTTTTTTCCTAAACTCTTTTTTTTTTTTCCTGCACATATATTTATGATTGGTGCCAAAATGTTTAGAAACCATTTCTAAAAAATACATGCATTTTGATCTTGCAGCAGACAAAATTACATTATTCCTGCTTTGTTTTGTGTTTTTCTTTGTGTTTGTACTTATGACATAGACCAGAACAGTACCCTATTATATTTATTTGGAACTAATACATTCAAAGTGGGCAAGATACACCTTAGGTGAAACACAAAGACGAGACAAGACAAACAAGGACCAAAGGACATGCAGTCAACTTGGTGGTTATGCAAAGGATGTGAAACAAGCCGTGAAGTGATTTTTGTTTCATGCACTCTCTGTCGGTCCAGAGATTAACAAGTCCTGAGAGCTGAACACCGAGTCGTGATGCTGACCTCGGACACTGGTTCAGCATCTACTGTTAGCCCAATAATCACTGAAGATCAGGTCATAGTAGATACTCATGTGTCGGTGTGTGTGACACTCCACCGCGAGAATCTCCCAACTGAATTCCCCAGTAAGTGTACGTCACAATAGGTGACATGGATTTAAATACGAGGGCAGGTGAGGAGGGAGAGAGCAACAGGGAGGGCCCCGGTACACTTCTCTGCCACAATTGCTCAAGGCCAACATCAAAGAGGGCCCTAGCCCGCAGCAGCCCCCAAGGGTACAGGACAGGCCCAATTGAACAATCCAGCAACCTCAGGGGCGGCCCCACACCAGAGTAAGGGGGGCACCAAGGACTGTGTCGGGCAACCACCAGACTGCGACTTCAACACAGGAGCCCCCACCAGCAGCGCTGTAGTTTGCACCATCAGGAGGAGGCGAATAAATGGAAGACGGGGAATGGAAACGAGGCATGCCGGACACGTGTGGGGTCCGGTCGGTAGCCCCGCACTTACCTGATAAACAGGTCATCCCGCCTACATACCAAACTCCAAACACACTACAGTGTGTGCTCAGTGTGAGCGCCACAGACAGCGCCCACCCGGGCCACCCCCAGGACCAAAGACACATGCATAGATCCCAGACCTCCACAACACAAGGGGCCCAAACGCCCACACCACCGGCTACGCCCAGGTTCTGCCGGCTACCCAGTCCCAATCATGCAGGGTTTATTGTGTGTATACTCACGGGTGAGATATGTGGTCATGTACATGGCTTCGGTTTCAGGTCTGATTCTGGCTAGGAGTTTAATTAATTATATATGTATTCCAAGTTTTATTAAAGATTGATTGTTTTCTTATGTGCGGTAATTCCTTCTATTGATTTATGATCTGTAAGTAAGTTGACCAGCGAGTGATATGGCAAGATTTTCTAGCTTTCCAATTTTGAAAGATTATTTTCATGGCAATAGTTAGATAGATGAGTAATGGGTTTTCCCTATTTAATTGGAATGGTGATTTTCGTCAAGTCTCCCAGGCAAAAGCGATGGGGATAATGGGATTTTGACGTCCAGAATAGTGGAGAGTCATCACACTTTTCCTCAGGCGCCGGGCGTTTGTAAAAATGCAGCCAGGATGACAAATATGAAGCCTGCTTGTTTATTTCAGTTCGTTTTAGAGATCTGGTGACCAAATATGAAAGCTCTGGTGAAAGTTGAGACCAAGACTCTGAACGTAGGTGGACCGAAATCACTCGGTGAGTGTGGTTGATGGAATTATATCCTCTGTGTTAATCCATTTAATTGTACAAAGTACTCCAATTGACTGTTTGATAAAACGGCATTCACGCTGAGGTATGATATATGCTTTATATATTTCACTTTTATGATCTTCATATGAATAAACATGGCAAACATTTTTTTGGTCACGTTGTTTGGCTGCCTGACTTCTGTCATTCTTTCACACTAAGATTACACTCATGTACGTTGGTGCTGAGATTTCAGCTTGATTTGATTGTCACCTTGACAGGTATCAAAACACCACAACCAAGTCCTTCATCTGAAGGCGTCTGATTGTGGGTTCAGACCTGCCCAGGTGATGCTTCACCTATTCCTCGCTGATCTAATTCAGGCCAAAAATACATACGCATACACTCAGACAGACACACTCCCACACGTGTGTTCCTGTGAGTCACAGTGTGTGTCCTCTCCATATTTATTTAATGCTAGTCCATATTTGTCGTTGTGCAGGCGTATATGTGTGTGTTAATCTTTTTATGTCTCCCAACATGTGTCTGTGTGAGTCAGTGGAGTGGGTGTGTATGTTTTTATATCAATGTGTGTGTGTGCATGTGCCCATGTGTGTGTATATGTGAAGTGTGAATTGAACAGATCTCCGACCAGATGGGCTCTATAGATCAGATTACCTGTTTATAGAGCAGCATCTGTCCATCATGTCAATCAAACAGACATTGAGAGACAGAGACAGAAATAAAGAGAGAATGTCAGCATCAGACAGTGTTGTGCTAACATTAGGAGTTAATTCATCATGATGACCAACTTATAGATTTTATTCTCCAACCAGTGTCATTAGAGCATTGCAGTATTAGAGGGCATGAGGAAGTGACCCTGTTATTAAAAGAAGTTCTGTCACACGTCAAATGATGGAATACCAACAGGAAAACATAACAGAAATAATCAATACTCCGATCTCCTCACACTCCTCACACTTTCCGGAAATGTTTTTAAGTATGTATTGTATATATCTATTTATTTTCCTTGTTTCCATTTCATTTTTTTTCACATTTTCTTTTACATCTCATCTGAGCATTAATATTTTTTGCCCTGAGTATCAACATGGAATATTCCCCCTTTGGATCGTATGGATACTGGTGATGGTGGCTGATGACTGCCCTGAGACTGATGCCTGATGAGGCTGATAGATCTGCGAGGACCAGGCGGGCATGGTCAAGTGGAGGGCGCGCCAACTAGCATTATGCAAGAAATAGATGAATGGAGAGAAATTCATATTTAAAGACAGCACCTGATGGTGATAGGCTGAGCTTGCAGGTATTACAGTGTGGTTGGACAAGTGAGGCTACCTGAATGAGTGCAGCCATTATCAATCAATACCTCAGACCATGGAGTGTTCGAGAGGGAAGTCTTTCTTTTGATATATTTCCATGTCAAAAAGGAAATTAAAATGATACCAAATGCTGGCAACTTAAGATAAGATAACCTTTATTAGTCCCACAATGGGGAAATTGCAGGAATATCATTGAATGTGGCTAACACAGTAAAGTCTTAGGGTTAACCCTAACCCTAACCTGATCTCGAGAAGATTAAATGCTAACATATTAGCAGCCCTGAGTCTGACCCAGCAAATGCATCACTTCTTTACTAACCAGTATGGGATTCACACAAGCACAGTCACAAAGTTTGTATGTGTTCTATCACAACATGGTAGGTATTGGTGCTGGCTACTTCCACAATCATGTGTATTTCTGTTACTTCACTTGGTGCCTTTGAGGTACACCGCAGCTCTCAAAAACTTAGATTAGATGTCTACATGTTACAGTAGAGCAGTATTTTGGGAGTGCTCCAGCAAGTATATTCGGGTTTCTCAAAATCGGAATCCTGGTTTATAACATTTAGTTGCCTGAACAGAAAGACTGGTAACTTGATAATTACTTGGATATCAGTAAGTTTTGTGAGTCCATCAGTAAATGAAGGAGGATTTCCAATGAGTTTGTTATCTATGCATGCACTTAGGGGTCTGGGGATATTGATTTGGGTCACCTAGTTTGTAATGTTGAAGGTATTTAAATCAGTGAGGTGAATGAAACATGTATTCATCACCCAAAATGTCCATCAATCTGTTCATAAAAGTAATACAAAACATTTACTTAAATACTTTTCAGTACCACTGAGATATGCTTGAGTCTTTTTGAATCTATTCAGAGGGGAATACTTTATTATTCTATCTCATTTAACACATTTATCCGAATGCTGTAGTTCACATTTTGTACCCACAACATAAAGAATGATGTTTCAGTACAAATTAAACTTATCAATCTCATGACTTGAACCTTGTTCAGCCCACGATGCAATCACATCTCAGTGTCAAACATTTCAGGTAATTTCTGGCAGACTCAGGTGCAGTGAGACAACAAAGGCCGGCTCGCTAACTAGATTAGACTGAGATATAACACAAGGAGGTAATAAGATCCTGAGAAGAAGCTAAAGTTAGGATCTGTCCAAGCTCAGCCACCCCCATCAGTCATGTGACTGACCTGATCATCTGACTACAATGCATTCATCCACATCTTCCTCTTGTCCTGTCCTGTCTGCGTAATTACACCCAATAATAGGTGAGAATGTAACTTTGGGAAATGCAGGACATGAAATGAGCCTGTCAATGTAAAATCTGCACTCTGTGAATGAAGCTTTAGAATGATGTGTGGAGAGGATGCAGAGTTGATGAAATATGTTCTGTAGAATATAGAAAGTACATTTACATCTATTATTTTTTTCTTCAGCCCCCCCCCCCCCCATTTATCGTGTCATGATTGTTCTCTTTGTTCCTCTTCCTCCTCCTTCTTCTGTTATATCTGACATATCTTTCTCTCACTCATTCTCCTCTTCCTCACGTGACACTCTATTGCTTTTATCCATTTTCCTCCACTCATGTAGCCTCCTGTTCCTCCTTCTCCTCATGTCTTCTTCTTTCACCATTTCTACTTCCAAGACCGCATCACTCCACCTCTCCTCCTCATCCTCCTTCTCTTCTTCTGTCTTCTTGTACAATTTCCTCCCCTCGTCCATCCCCCTTATCTCCCTATTTTCCTCCAACTCTCTTTCTCTTTATCTTCCACAAACCCACTTAAATTCATCCAGTATATTTTTCGCACTCCTTCTCCTCTGTTTCTATGCTTCCTTACATCCTTTTCCCCCTCCTCTTCCATCATCTGCTTCTTTTTCTTTTGCCTTAAATTTTCCTTCCATTCATCCTCCTCATGTAAAAGCTCCCAAATTCCAGCTATCTTTCCATCTCATACTTAAGTTATTGTCCTCCTCCTTTTTTTTTTATCACGTAAAAAAGATAAAAAAAGTTTTTTTATCACTTTCCACAACTTTGTACCTCTTCCTTTTCTCCTGCCTCCCTCCACTCCTCATCTTCCTTACTCAACTTTCCTCCTCGATCTTTTCCCAAATCTTCTTCTGCTGCTACAACCCCTCTTCTTCAGTCCCCCTTCTTTCCATCTCATGGTGTATTTTCTTCTTTTATTACTCTTTATTCAATTTTCTTTACGCCATCCACTTCTTATCTTAACCGACTGTACTTTCCTCCACAAAGTGTTCCAATCCCTCTTCTTCGGTCCCAATCCTTCTCCTCTTCATCCTCCTCCTTCTCTTCCGTCTGCTTTGTTTGCAAAAACACACCAACCAGCATTGCTTTCCTCCTGTAGAAATCAATATATATATTTTCATCTTCTTTCGTCTCTCTCGCTTCATATCTTTCTCCCCCTCTCTCCATTTTTCCTTCCTGTATTTTTCCCTGCTCATCACGTATATTTTCTCCAAATAAAGGTGAATTCCCACTAAGAAATCGATGAAAATGCTGCCATCGATTTCCACTCTCCGTTCTCTGGCTCGTCTCTGCCTGCTGAGAAAATGTGTCACTTTACTGTGAAATCAATATAAATATTTGACTCTTTTGGTCCTAATCTCTCTCTTTCCTCACAACTCCCCCTATTTCATTCACAATACTCTTCTCTTGTTTTCTCTTTATCAGTGAAACAATATTTTTCCCATTTTCTGTTTTTGTCTCCTGCAACCTATCTCTCTTCCTCTCTAGCCCAGCAGCCATTATGATGTGGCTGATTGCTGCAGCCTGGTAATTGAAATAATGAGGAAAGATTACCTCCCTGCTTTTAGTCACCTCGTTTAATCCACCAATCAGCTGTCAGCGGGTCGAGCTAAAGAGGTGTGTGTTTGTGTGTACATAATCTATATGTGTGGATATGGATGTTTGTTGCTTATAGAAACATGTTTATGTGTGTGTTACCTCTTCTGCAGACGGCGGGGAATCAGGAAAATCAATGACGCGGTGTAGCCTCAACATGACCACCACAAACGACAAACCATATCAGCGTGAGTGTGTAGAAGTGTGTTTTTGTTTGTGTGTCACTGGTTACCATGTGATGTGTTAGATGTTGTAATATTTCTGTTCTCTGCAGTGATGCTGGATTTTTTTTCTTCAGAAACTCACATCATCTTTGGAAGAATTGGGTGTAACATAATAATCCAAGCTCAAGGTAAACTTTCAAGAACATACCTGGGAGGCCTAAGGGAGATAAAAAGGTCTTACACCAAGTTCAATCTATTTAAAGATAATAAAATTATAGGTAGACACAACACAACTCTTGTTCAGTGACACAATCATTGAACAAGTTCCATTTCGCTGAGATACAGGGACTTCTTTTTAGGGGGTTGAACATCTTTTTCTTAAAATAATCTTGAGAATATCTCAAATGCTCAATATCAATATTTCCAGCTATCTTATAGAGAAATGTCATCTTAAAATGCTTAAATATTACTCTCTTATTTTATTATAAAGTTGTAATGGTCTTAAATGTAAAACAATGTCACTATTAAATAGATACTTAAACTTAAACAAACGTTATAAATCTCCAAATGGGGAATGTATGAGGTGGTTAAGGAGATAGGATAAAGATTTACCTGCTCATTTCATGATGTCCTTTATCTAAATATCTCATCTTATCTCAAGAAATCTTACCAGGCGAATTTTCACTTGATCTATTGGCAGATTCGATTTTACTTATGACAAGGTAATAAAAGCTTGTATTCAATTTTTTATTTTTTTTTTGAAGTCGAAGGTTTTCCAGTGTGATGTTTGCACACTGCATGTATGTGATATACAATGTGTGTGTATATATATATTTACATTGTAAATTACATATATACATATATGTATATATATTTATTTAATTATTTAATTTTTTTCATTTTACGTTGATCAAAGCTGCATGCGATGCATTTGTACTTGGCGACTTCAATACAGTACCGGTCTGCATTGGAGAGTTATTTATTCATTGCAACGTTGAAATATTTTAACATTTTTGGACGATTAGATGGGCATAATGTCACTTCTTTGTAATATTCTTCTTCTGGGCGCTTGTTGGCGGTCTGCACCAAGCTCAACGAAGCATTTTCGCCACCTTATGAACGTGAATGTGGATCATCTGCGCATGTGGGAAAGCGTTTCCGATTAGGTGAGTTGATCCATGTAAACACAGAGTCGGAAAAGATCACAAGTCATGTAAACAGGCGACCGACATTGCAATTCGGAAAAGTTTAATTCGGAAAGCAGTAAAGTGTCCCATGTAAACCCACCTAGTGTCCTCTTGCTGTTGAATGTCCACTCATCCTCCTCTGGGCAGCTGAGGACCTGGAGGCTTTGTCTTTATTATGCTAAGAGCAAGCCAGCTTCTACTCTTCTGTCCTCCATTCTCTCCACCCGCAGGGATAAGCTGTTAGCCACATCTTAGGGTAACAGCCATGCTTGCAGTTCTCGCTGTTTTAGCCAAATGCCGCTACACCCCACATATAATTAGGACCTCTGAATGTGAGCAGACAAATGCAAAGTAATTTGGAACGAGGCGAGAGGCTGAAAGAAACGGGGGAGGAAGGAGGTGGGGATGGGGAAGAGGATGGTGGAAAGTGTACAGGCTGTTTCAATCTAATTGGACCATATCAATCTATTTCATATTACTAAAATGTCATGCCTAGATGTGAAGCTATAACTGAATTAACATATGCACCAAGGCATGTTTTTAACTCAGCGGCACAGTGTGGATAAATACATGAGAAGAGACGCAGAGGAAAAAATCGCAGGGCCTTTTTCTCTCTGGAGGGTGATTGACGAGGGACTGGCAGGGCTGCTGCCTTTGAGCACAGGCGGTGGTCAAGCTGACTTCTCTGGTGCAGAGGGAGGAGAATGCAGTCCATACAGCTAGGACAACCAATAACACCATAATTCATCAACAACACACAACATACCTCACACAACCTGTTCAAGGCTTGTGCCTTCATATGAACTCACGTTTTTTCATAAATGTTACACATACATAATAGGGAGACAAACAAGGATATTGATTCTGGACTGTAGGAGGACTCCAATGTACCCTGAGAGAACCAATGCAGACATAGGGAAAAGATGCAAAGTCCACAAAGAAAAATCCCCCGTCCCAATGGGATCCATATCCAGGATAACTCCTATTGCCTGACGGTCTGGGGCCACATGCATCTATCCCATCGCTCTATAAGCAAGCACTGAAAATGGTTGTTAAAAAACCAATTGAACTCCACCACTATCTTATTCTGAAAGAGTACGGACGGCTCATGTTTGAAAACGTCATCAAGTTTTCTTTCATCAAACTGATGAACAATCTTGGCGCAGTAATCCTCAGAAATCCTCCCACTATGCCGTTGCAACAGTTGGAGATAGAAGAGTTAGAGAAAAAATTCCAAAAACAAAATCCTGCGTCATAGATAAATGTGACATGAAACACTTTACAGAACAAGATCTCCGTTCTGCGGTAAGCACACGTCATTTCCCGTTTATTGCACTCGACAAACTGTTGCGAACTCTGCTGCTTCGATAGATATAGTCGCCACAAATTAGAGGCTAACTTATTTAAAAAGTTCTCTTTATCGAGAGCAATTTAAACTGAAGCACTCACGTACCCACTCATATTTAGACATTTCTGCTAAATCTGCGCTTTGTTTATTTTGAAACACCTAGCCGTTAGCCGTTACACATATAAGTTAGATATGGCTTCCCTCTCTCCTCCTCTCTCTTGCTCCGTGTGTCATATGTTTAGCTACTCCTCTGCCTCCTTCAATACTAAAGATATGTGTAATAAATGTTATTTATTTGTAGCCCTGGAAGCAAGGCTCACTGAATTGGAGACGCGGTTCCGTACCATGGAAAATACCCCAGTAGCTGTAGCTAGCCAGCCCCCTGTAGCCGGTGCGGACCGACCTGTTTTAGCTCCTCCTAGCCGCCCCCTAGCAGCTCCCCAGCAGCCGGGAAAACTGGGAGCCGGGGTGACTGTGCGAAGAAGGCATAGCCCGAAACACCGACAGTCCACCAGCCTGTTCATGTTTCAAACCGATTTTCCCCACTCAGCAACACACCTGCTGAGAAAACAACTCTGGTCATTGGCAGTTCTGTTTTACGGAACGTGAAGTTAGCGACACCAGCGACCATAGTCAAGTGCATTCCTGGGGCCAGAGCGGGCGACGTGGAATCTTATTTAAAACTGCTGGCTAAAGATAAACGTAAATATAGAAATATAGTCATTCATGTCGGCGGTTATGACACCCGATTACACCAATCTGAAGTCACAAAAATTAATGTTCAATCGGTGTGTGCTTTTGCTAAAACTATGTCGGACTCCGTAGTTTTCTCTGGACCCCTCCCCAATCTGACCAGCGATGACATGTTTAGCCGCATGTCATCGTTCAACCGCTGGTTGTCGAGGTGGTGTCCAGCAAACGACGTGGGCCTGGTAGAAAATTGGCAAACTTTCTGGGGAAAGCCTGGTCTGATTAGGAGAGACGGTATCCATCCCACTTTGGATGGAGCAGCGCTTTTATCTAGGAATCTAACGGAGATTATTAGACGAGAGCAAACGTGACGTCACAGGGTTGAGACCAGGAAGCAGAGTCTTACACGCCTCTCTGCGCCTCCTTTAGAGTCACCCAGCCCAAAACCCATAGAGACTGTGTCTGTCCCCGACCACCTTCATTATTCAAGTCTAATTGTAAAACGATTTTACACAAAAAGCTAAAAAAAATTAAAACATCCAAGAATGTAGTTAAAAATGAATATAGAATAAATTGTGGACTCCTGAATATTAGATCTTTAGCATCTAAAACAGTTTTAGTAAATGATCTTATTCTAGATCATCATATTGACCTATTCTGTCTGACAGAGACCTGGCTGTGTGAGGCGGGATATGTTAGTTTAAATGAATCTAGCCCCGCTACTCATATTAATACTCACATACCTAGAAGCACAGGCCCAGGAGGTGGAGTTATATTATATTTAACTCCAGTTTACCAATAAATCCTAAACCCAAACCTGACTGTAACTCATTTGAAAGCCTTACTCTCAGTCTTACAAACCCAACCTGGAAGCATCAACCGGCATTCTTATTTGTCATAGTGTATCGGGCTCCTGGCCCATACTCCGAATTTTTGAACGAGTTCTCTAATTTTTTATCAAACTTAGTCCTTAAGACACATAAAATAATCATACTAGGTGACTTTAACATTCACATAGATAAAGACAGAGATAGTCTCGGTGCCCGCTTAACTTAATATTAGACTGTATTGGTTTCAGTCAGTGTTTTAATCACACTTTGGATTTAGTCCTGACTTAGGGCATTGATATTGAAAAACTAGTAGTTCATCCACAGAATCCCCTGCTATCAGACCACTGTTTGATAACTTTTGAATTTGCAATGCTAAATCACTCGCCAATAGAAAAATCTTTCTACGCTAGAAATATATCTGAAGAAGCTGTAATAAAATTTAAAGAATCTATTCCATCAGCCCTGAATTCAGTTGCATGTCTCAACTTAAAAGAATCTGACTCTAGCGTCAGTCCTGGGCAAATTGATTATTTCGTGGATAGGGCTGCAAGCTCACTGAGATTAACTCTGGACACTATCGCCCCCCTAAAAAAGAAGAGTGTGAAACAGAGGAGAGCAGCTCCATGGTTTAACAACCTGACTCGAAACCTCAAACAAACAACTCATAAGCTAGAAAGAAAATGGCGACACACCAAACTTGTTGAGTCCCGATTAGCCTGGTAAGATAGCATTAAAAAATATAAGAGAGCCATCCCAGCGCCAGAGCGGCCTATTTCTCTGCACTGATAGAGGAAAATAAAAACAACCCCAGGTTTTTGTTCAGCACTGTAGCCAGGCTGACTGACAGTCAGAGTTCTATGGAGCCCCGTATTCCTAGAACCCTTAGTAGCGATGACTTCATGAGTTTCTTTAATGACAAAATTATAAGCATTAGGGACAAGATCCAAAACCTCCTGCCTTCAATTGGCTCAAGTTTACACCCCAGGACTATGTGCTTGGAAACAACAGATAGACCTGGAGCAGATCTAGACCGCTTTATTCCCATTGATCTGAAACAATTAACTTCCCTTATTTCCTCATCCAAAACATCAACCTGTCTCCAAGATAGTATCCCAACTAGTCTACTTAAAGAAAGTTTACCATTAGTCAGCAACTGTCTATTAGAAATCATCAATCTGTCGTTAAATTCAGGCTACGTACCAAAGTCCTTTAAAATAGCTATAATCAAACCACTGCTTAAAATGCCGACACTTGATCCAGAGGCTTTAGCAAATTACAGGCCGATATCTAACCTTCCCTTCCTCTCTAAAATCTTAGAGAAAGTGGTAGCCGAACAATTGTGTGATTTTCTGCGTGACAATAGTTTATTTGATTTCCAGTCAGGTTTTAGAGTTCACCATAGTACAGAAACAGCACTGGTCAAAGTTACATATGACCTTTTAATGGTATCTCATGAGGGACTGGTCTCTGTTCTGGTCTTGTTGGATCTTAGTGCTGCATTTGATACTATTGACCACCAAATTCTAATACAAAGACTTGAAAACCTAATTGGCATCAAAGACATTGCATGACATTGGTTTAAGTCATATTTATGTGACAGATCTCAGTATGTATCTGTTAACAATGAATCCTCCATGCATAGTAAAGTTACCCACGGAGTTCCCCAGGGATCTGTGCTTGGGCCAATATTATTCACATTATATTTGCTCCCTTTAGGCAACATTATCAGGAAACACTCCATAAACTTTCACTGTTATGCTGATGACACACAATTGTACTTATCAATGAAACCAGGTGAATCTAGTCACTTATCCAATTTAGAGGCGTGTCTCAAAGACATTAAGACCTGGATGACCTGCAACTTTTTATTATTAAATTCAGATAAAACTGAAGTTATTGTGTTGGGACCCAAACACCTTAGAAACAATTTATCTGATGATATATCTACTCTGGATGGTATGACCTTGGCCTCCAGCACCACTGTGAGGAACC
>VRLP01005861.1:0-32998 GCA_009660295.1 Lophius piscatorius
TAGTACCCTTCTATGTAACCTACACCTCAATAAAAACACACCATAGTACCCTTCTATGTAACCTACACCTCAATAAAAACACACCATAGTACCCTTCTATGTAACCTACACCTCAATAAAAACACACCATAGTACCCTTCTATGTACCCTGTAGCAGTGAGGTAGGATTGAAACCAGTTTAGGGCGGTGGCAGTGAGTCCAGTGGTGTGATGTAGGCGGTGTAGGAGTATTCCATGGTCAACTGTGTCAAAGGCAGCAGACAAATCAAGGAGAATCAGGAGGGAAGGTGAACCAGCATCTGCTGCCATCCGTAGGTCATTTGTGACTCTAAGCAGAGCTGTTTCTGTGCTGTGGGCGGAGCGGAAACCAGACTGAAAGGTTTCAAAGAGGTTGTTGTAGTTGAGGTGGTCCTGGAGGTGGGCAGCAACTACGTTCAACTATGTTCCCTCTGAGTTCTAGCATTTCTACAGGACACTGTGTGTCCAAGACCTAATGGATGTAATCTAGATGGAGTGCAGTAATATCAATTTAGGCTCTTTAATTGATTGGTATTATATCTCTTGATCATTTCCATTGGCTCTGGCATATTCTGTCCCATTCTGACTCTTCCAATTAGAAGTTTGAATCTTTCTTCCTAACATTTTTTCATGCTGTTGGAACTGGAGTGGCCTGACAGAATATTGTACAGTAGTATTTAGAGATCTTTTAATACATTCTGAAAGAAGCTTAGATTTCTGAGAGAACATTCTTGGATATCCAAGCACATTTTACAAAATTGGGTCATTTGGAATTAGGAAGATCAAACGCATGGATTACCCAATCAAAGGATTTCAAAACATTATTTTTAAACAAATCTCCATATCCATCTATTAATCCATAACTTCCACACAAATGGGGCTCTGTCAACACATCATTTTGGGATAAGCCAAATACTTGACTGTAAATTGATGTAGATATATCGTATATATCTATAGATATAGATATATCTTTTTCCATACCCCCTGCAGATGAGAAAGGATTGGGTGGGACTTTATCTCAGATGGTAATCCAGGAGATAGATCTGTTAATGAGTTTGGGGGGCAGGCACAGATCTCGTTCAATATCGGACCAAGGGGGCTTCTTTCCGGTGAAAGACACAATCGGGCAATGAGACGTCGATTGAATGCATATTGATTAAATAATAGTTATGGTAATTCCATTACCCCTTTATCCACTGAGAGAAAACATTATGACGACTGTACAGGGGACCTACACATACATATCAGCCAAAGCATTATAACCGGTTTAACCATCTTTTATACTTTTTATTCAACTTTTTATAAAATAAAAATTAGCATTGCAGACTGGCTTCAGCTTTTTCAGCAAAACTTCATATAATTCAACATCTTTCATTCATTACCATTTTTATTAAACTTTTTATTCCATTTCTTAACTGTTTAGACCATTTCAAATTCATCTTATTCATGGTTCGTCATAGTCTTCCTGTTTCACAAAAAATTCCAATCAGCTCTTCAACATCCTGTATTCACACTCGCAATTTTCTAGTTTTACTAATTTCTTTTTTTAAAGGGTGCCAATAACTCTGGGGGGCACTGTATGTACACAGATAAAGAACCAACCTCCACTTACAGATTCTGCAGACAAGTTGCAGAAATAGGATTTTCTTTGCAAGGAGGCAGATACAGGATTTATTCCAAAAAATAAACCTTATTTAAGTGTCTATGTGGACAACGGTCTCAAAGTGTGGTTAGAAAAAATAAGTTGTGATTAAAAACAATAACTATTAATTATATTGTGACCATTTGTATTTCAACTCCTTCAGTAATTGTGACTTCAGGAATATTTTATGTTCATTATTGACCATTTGAGAATATCTTAAGCCTGGATTTGCTTAATACTACTTTAAGTGCAATGTCGACTTTTGACTGCGGCTCAGTCGGTAGGTTGTTCATTCACTTATCCGAAGGTCGGGTGTTCCGCCTACATGTCCAAGTGTCCTTGAACAATAAACTGAACCCATTATTGCTCTCACTGGCTGCCCCATCACTGTGTGAATGATGGCGTGAATGGTTGTCACTCCTGATGAACAGGCGGATCCTTGCATGGCATCCTCTGTCACCACAGTCTGAATGTTTGTGTGAATGGGTTGAATTCTGGCTTGTGTTTTGAGTGGTCGAGCAATCGAGAAAAGTCTTTATAAGTATAGTCCATTTACCATTAAAGCTGAGTTAAATGAGACTGAAGTTTAAGGGTTTGCACAACTGGAGGTGATGAACAATAGAAGAATGTTTGAAACATGTTATCACAGAGATAGTTGATATAAATGGAGAACAGCAGTGGTCCCAAAGTTGAATCTTTGGGACCACCCTCTGATACAGGGAGAATAGAGAAAGAACCACTTAAGTATCCACACATTGTTCTATCTGATTAGTAGTAAGAGAACCTAGCAACAGCATGTTGAGATAACCCAATATTATATAGTCTGTTCAACAAAGTGAAATGGTCAAGTCAGTAGAAAGAGCAGCATTTTTTACAGTGTAGTGTCTCATAGACGTTATTTATTACTTGGACACAGTGGTTGTTTCGCTGTGGAGTTTTCTAAAACCTGACTGATGATCTCCTCAGTCATATCTGAGAAGCAGAATCAAGAGAAGATGGATGAGAGACCTTCTAAACTGATCTTGTCTCTTTGGTCCACAGGGCATCTTCATGTTCGTGTCAAACCACGATGAGTTTGGGCGTCTGGTGACATCGACCAATTTTAACATGTCCAAACTCCACCCAGACATGTGGCAGATCTTTGACAACCCTGTGGTCCGTCTGACACACATTCACACACACACTCCCTTACATGCACACACACAACCTGAGTGGTAAATGATGGTGTGTGTTGGTTCTACAGGACTGGAGGGAGAAGTACATCCACAAGAACTACTCCAGGATCTTTGAGGATGAAAAGGGTTTTGTGGAGCAGGTAATGAATCACCAAACAACCACCAGCTCCATTTGTAACACACCAACAATGATGTTCTGACATTCCCCCCTCAGCCCTGCCCAGATGTTTACTGGTTTCCAGCCTTCTCAGAGAAGATGTGTGATCACCTGGTGGAGACCATGGAGGATGATGGTGGATGGTCTGGAGGATCTCATAAGGTAAGGTGTTATGGGTCTGTGGTTAAGACCGGAGGGTGACAGACGTCTGAGGTTTTTTTCTTTTCTTCTTGGATTCAGGATGAGCGTCTGGCCGGAGGGTATGAAAACGTCCCAACGGTTGACATCCATATGAACCAGATCGGCTTTGAGAAAGAGTGGCTCAAGTTCCTCAAGGAATACATTTCCCCCGTCACCGAAAAACTCTACCCAGGGTATTACCCCAAGGTAAGGAACAGACCAGTACCCCACAAGGGAAAGATCCAAAGATCCACGTCTTAAACCACAGAGACCCAGAAATTTTAATACCCAGAACCTAACTGGGCCCATCTGCCATCTGTAGGTGGGTTCTGGGCTAATGAAAAACTGACTTATTTGAAATCAACTTTAAGGCTAGTTCCTTTTTATACACCCTACACTCCATAGAATCCCACAAGTACCATAGTACCAGCATATTCACCCTACCCCCTACCAACAAGTATCCTCCTAGATACCCTAACCTTTAAAGTGTACCCATTAGTACCCTTCTTGGTACCCTACTCTACCCTTCTACGATCTAACATCTTGTTTTCAGGCTCAAGCCATCATGAACTTCGTTGTTCGTTATCGTCCTGACGAGCAGCCAGCTCTGCGGCCGCATCATGACTCGTCCACCTTCACCATCAACATCGCTCTCAATAGCAAGGGCCTTGATTACCAGGTACTCAAACAAGCACTTTCTGGTTGGTGCATTATCATGTGACATCATCAGAGCAGTGAGAATCCATCACTGGCATGTAAAAGAAGGGACATACGTCCAAACAGGGAGCTACCTAATGTGTGTGTGTATGTGTGTGTGTGTGTGTGTGTACGTGCCACAGGGTGGAGGCTGCAGGTTCCTGCGTTACGACTGTAAGGTAGAGGCTCCGAGGAAGGGGTGGTCCTTCATGCACCCCGGCCGTCTGACGCACTACCACGAGGGTCTGCCCACCATCAACGGAACCCGATACATCATGGTGTCCTTTGTCGACCCGTAAAAGGGGGCGGGCCTAATCATCACAAGGAGCAGGGTCTCATCACAGGGGGCGGAGCTTTTCTTATTGATGACCCTGACAGCATTGTCTCTCACACCCATGTTAATGTTTATTGTTACTGATTGGATGACCCACCTACACCCGCTTTTCGCTGTGATCGGCTGCGACCAAAGGGTTTTGTTTGCGAGAGGCACTCCTGAATGCATCTTAAGACATTTCAGAATAATAGTCACTTTTACAGCCTTCATTTAAAGACAGATTTCAGAGTCTGGTGAGGAGGTTACCGCGCTGCCTTTAACCAAATCTATGCAGAAGACACTGCGTGTGTTTGTGTGTATGGAGAATAAATGAGAGAGTGAGAAACATTTAAAAAATAAAGTTTTAAAAATATTTTTATGCCTAAAGTTTATTAGAAGTTCAGGAGGTGTTCTTTTATTTTCATTTTTTATTGTTTTAAATTAATTCTTTGCCTTTTCTATTGGTGTTTCCATCATGTAGTCCATCATCTTCACCATCTTGGCGTGAAGCCGCTGCCTCCATTCAGGTAACCTCTGAGGTACATGTGGGCGGTGTCCTCCTGATGTTGCATTTAGGTTCTGTGCCTGTCGATAGATTTCAGCTTTGTAAAAAAACAGCTTTAAATTATTTGATATTTACTGAATAATAAAGTTTTAGATTGTAATAAACCTGATGTTGTCTGAGTCGATCCTTTTTCATGACTTTTTTTATTTTTATTTTTATGCTTCATTAAATCACAACTGATTTTTTTTTTTTAATCTTTCCACATTATTGATCAGTATAGAAACCCAAAAGATAAAAATTGTCCCAATGATAAGTAATAACTACGAGATACAATGACAAAACTATGGGACAAAAAAATCCTGAGATACAAAATGCACACAAAGTGTGCATACAAAGTGCTTTAAGAGTGCTGCCCTTTCTCGTCAGATCCCTTCATCATCCTGCAGGCGCACTGGCAGATGAAAAACTCCATAATAAGGCATTAATGCAGGTGAATTTTGTCAATGTTAGATGTTTGATATACACTACTCAAAAAAATAAAGAACATGTAATCCCAGTGGAACTCCAAATCAATCACATCTCCGGGACATCCACCTGTTCAATCAGGAAGCAATAATGATTGGGAATCAATTTCCCCTGCTGTTGTGCAAATGTGACAGACAACAGGTGGAACGGAGAGGAAATTAACGAGACAACAACAATTGAGGAATGGTTTGGCAGGTGGAGGCCAAAGACTATTTCCCTCTCCTCATCCTTACTGGCTGATTCTTGACTAGTTTTTTGCATTTTTTTCGGTGCCCTCGTGACTTGTGGCAGCATGAGGCATATCTGCAGCCTCCACATGGTAGCCAGGGTTACCCTGACTGCTCTTTGGTACCGGGATGAGATCCTCATTGTCAGACCGTAGGCTGGTGCAGTTGGCCCTGGGTTCCTTCTGGTGCATGACAATGCCCGGCCTCATGTGTATTGAGTATGTCAGCAGTTCCTGAAGTGGACTGATGTCCAGATCCAGCAGAACGTCCGTTGTCTCATCAGGAGCATGCCTAGATGTTGTAGGGAGAGCATACAGGCACGTGGAGGCTGTACAAACTACTGCAATTCCCAAAAGTTGTATCAGCCTGGGATCTAATTTTTCCACTTATGATTATTATTATTGAGTATAATTATGAATCCAGTTCTCAATGGCTTAGGAAGAGTCCATCAGCCTTAAAAAGATGTCTCCTTTCCCAAAAGAAAAGTTAAATTTGTCAATAAATTGTACAGAGGGGAGTCTGTACAGTTGAAGGCCATCTGTTCAGTGCAGCAACTTGCTGAATTTCTTAGCTCCACCTCTGACCGGTGGCAGAGGACCACGGATAAACTGTGGTCCTCTGCCGTCTTTTTTCATGTTTTCCTTTTTTAATCATGTCTTAATGTTCTTTTGCACTTTGTTGCAATGTTCCCGATTATTTGTGTGAAGCACTTTGAATTGCCCTGTTGCCTAAATGTGCTATATAAATAAAGTTGCCTTGCCTTGAAGCTGCTTTGATGATGATTTTCTCATCAAAGAGTTTCATCAGAGAATAAATAAATTTCACTTTATTGACTTGACTAAAGTCTTCCTTATAAGAATGAATCATAAATGCAGACATGTTCTTTAATATCCTTCTACATATAATCATCGCCCCCTCTAATTTAATGTTTAACTAGTGCTAACAAAAGCCCAAGGCAGCCTTCTATCCAAACATACGTTGAGCCTTTTTCTGAACATAATGCAGATAAAGTACAAGACATTTATTGACATATTAACATGACCAAGTAAATCTTCCTTGTTTTGACAAACTATATGATACAAAATTGATGAAGAAAAATCTTTTCCTCTGATCATTTGAGGATAAGGAATTAACTCGAGGAGTCTCAGTTTTCTTTCTTAGATTTATGGGGTTTATTACAGGCAGATGTGTTATCACAGAAAAAATCCTGGAGTCTCATCCCATAATCGTTCCACTCAGATCCAGCAGGACCATTATATGGTTACATTTTATCTGCTTTTACCTTGTAGCACTTTGAGATTTGATCCAAATGTAAAGTGCGTTATAAATTAAATGTATTATTATTATTATTACAATGTCGAGGCTAATCTACCAGGTCAGACTGGTGTTCAGTGTGTTCGGTGTTTTATATCTTGTCTACTACTGACTTGAACAGGTGAGCATTTCGATGCTCATCAAAACTGCCGTCTGCCAAGCATATTTAATATTAATATATATATTAAATATTCCGTCGCTCCAGAAATGTGCTTCTGACGCTGTTTAAATCTCCACGACGTCACTTCCTGCCCGTGCTCTGATGTGCAGCTTTCAGAAACCAGTAAACATGGTGCTGGAGAAGAAAACTTCCGGTGAGTTTTTACCTCATTTTATTTAAAATACTGATTAAAAGATTACAAAAGTACATCCACAATGGTTTAGCTCTTTGGTTAAATTGTTGAAGTCGGATATACGAGCTAATTGATCTACACGTGGCTTTTGATCCATTTGTCCATATTAGCAGCGAGTAGCAGTTGCGCTAATATCACAACATCAATCAAAACTAGAATCAATAAATTATATTACCAATAAATGCTGCTACTCAATTGATGATTGGAATAACATATGAACCATATTTTATATTATCTTTCTTATCTATATATTCGCCGTATATAGATAAGAGAGACTCTGGGTTTGTCAATCCTGAGATGAGGGAAACACTTGAGATCGTTAAACCTGTTGTGTTGGCGGTGCACATAGGATTGTTTCATATGCACCAATAGAACAGGCAAAACCCGACCCACGGACAGATTCATGCATGTTATGTTGAGAACTTTATTAATGTGTCCCCTGTGCAAGACATAGCATACATTATGACAAAGGTTTCAACACATGTAGTTCACCTTTTACTACATCCTACCTTTCTAGACATAGGACCTTACCCATAAAAACATATGAAATTGTATTCTACCCGTAAGAACATCAAATAGCAAATTCTAGATTACTCTATATAATTTAAAACTGCATATAAAGTAACATTTCAACTAGAGGTGCATCAATCGCAATTTTCTTGGCTGATCACTAATTCTTATAAAGTCTGACCGGCTGCTACCAATTTTGGCTGATTCCGATTTTTTAAAATTAAAATCATAATGAGTATAGTATTTTAAGTGCTCTTATTTTAAAGGATTACATTGGAAGTTAGGCTGGTCCGCATTGTGTACGTATGTTTTCTGACCTGTTGAAATTATTGTACCGTGCGTTCTTAGATCGAAATTTCCAAGTAAAAAATAAACTTTGTAAGCCTTGTTCAGTCCAATATATGTTTTATGTTGGCTTTTGTCAGCGACTTCAGGGCTCTGTGCTCTCGCTAGCTTTAGCCGCTCTGCCAACGATAGCTTCTTGAAACTTGGGGTTGGTGGAGGCTTTTTCACCCCGAGGAAAATGGCAAGTTCCAAGAAATTAACGTTGGCAGAGCGGCTAAAGCCAGCGACGAGCCCTGACGTCACTAAAGTAAGAGAACAAACCCAACATATGACCTTATAATGGACAGAACAAGGCTTTCAAAGTTTTATTTTCTCTTCAGTCATACAATTGGTGTAAGAAATGCGGTTGGGAGGTCGGTGGGTACATTAATTTCAACAGGTCAGAATACATACACCTCAAGCCATACTTCTATTGTAATCCTTCAAAATAAGAGCACTCAAAATACAGTATTCATTACAATTTTAAAACTTCAGAGTAAAAAATCGGAACCAGCCAAAATATGTGATCGGTGAAGAAAACTGCAATCCGTGCACCTCTACAAAACTGTGCATATGAAAAAATATGTCGCCTTAAAAGTGCAAGTGCAAGTGAAACTATATTTTAACTTAAATAACAACAACAATAAATGCAAAAATTATTATTAAAACACATCCCACATCAAAATAACTAAATGAATAATACAAATAAATAAAGTCTCTGCAAATAAACAAATGAAGGATTGAATGTGTTCCTACTTTGGAATTTTAAATGTTTTTTTTAAAGGAAGATCAGCTTATCAACATTTTCAGACAGAAGATGAGATCTCTGCACTTTCACATGGTCCCTTGTTGGAAAAAACAGAGGTGATTGATATGGTGAGGTGGGCTTTTTCTAGAGGGGAAAGCAGTGGGTACATCTAAGCATTCGCCTTCCACCACTTGAGTGGAAAGCGTTTTAGGGAAATTAATTTTTCACTTCTCAATTATCCATTTCTGCCCGAATCCCACTAATGCGATTGGACTGTGCTGCTGGTTTTTAGCAAAATTCCGAGAGACAGAGGGAGAGAGATAACTAAGTAAATCGGTATAAAAGAGACAGGGCTCTAATCTTATTACAGAAGCAACCCTTGCAAAAGGGAAGAAATTTATTTTAAAAAAAACTACAGGCCATAAACCAAGTTATTAAAATTAATGCATGTACATTGAGAGAAAACACCCTCTCTATTTACATTAAAAATTCTATTATTGTTATTATCAGACAGAGACAGTAAAATGAATACACCCGGTTGTAACGCTGCACAGTGTTCTAACCTTCATCCTGTGGAGCACATCCTGGTGCTGGTTTTCCTATATATGAGGCAGGGCTCAGAATGCGGGGTCTATTGCATTGTACTCCACCAAGTAGTTGTGTTCCTCAGCATATCTGTCTGCTCTCATGATTCTCACGATGGGGGACCCGTCTTCATTGGGTGCTCTCCTTTGCTCGATCTTGTGTTACGATCTCAATGAAAGACACACTTAGGGTTTTTTCATCACTCCCCGACAGCCATCACAAGTGGTTGTCTTCAGTGGTTGAACAAGACTCACAATGTCTTCAGCACCATGGATGTCTGCGTTATCCAGTGTGTCGATTTCATGAACATTTGGTCAGAAGTCTTCCCTGCCGAGAGCGTTACTGAGAAGATCTGAGCTTCTCACTATGGTGTGGGGCTAAAGTAATCGATTACTTTAGGAATCGAGTATTCTATCGATTATTCTGGCGATTAATCGAGTAATTGAATAAGAAATATTGCACACAAAATCACTTTTCTTTGTTCAGGGGCAAGAGTAATACACAAAACAGAAAATACGATAAGTCTACTGAAATAACAACCAATTGTTCCCCCTTTTTAAAAAAACACTTTGCTTGAATTGCGATAACAACTGTCAACAGCTATCATCAACAGCTAAAAAACTCTATTTCTTGTTGTTACATTTATCCTTAGAACCTGCAATATTTTCCAGCGCTTTTTAATTTGTTCCCAACATCAGTCTATCACGGCTCCTGAGAGTTTTCTTGGACGTGTTTCTAGAGTTCATTGTTTCTTACTTTTGCATTTATTTTTTTGAAAGTTTTTATTTAAAAAAAACTCTCTCCTGTGGTCTAGATCAAAATTGGAAAGAGCTTCTCAAACCCTACAGACTATCTTATCACTTAGATGAGAGAAACTCCGGGTTTGTAAACCTGAAATGAGGGAAGCTTGGTTTGTTAAAACTTTTTCTCTGGAATAGCCCCCATGATTCCATGCCCACCCAAAATCATAAGAAGAGTCTTTCTAGTAGTTAAAACTACTCAGATCCGACCCGTATCTCTAATATGCAGTTGTGTGACCAGCTATAGTTAAGTTAAGGCCTTTATTCATGAGGAAAGGGCTAAGATTCCTCAGGAACCAGATGTTTGTCTCTGTACCCCTCAGCAACAGATCCTAGCTCTTGTAGATTTATTTAGGGTCTGAGACGGTTCTAATGTGAATCTGTTATTGTGTGCCAGCTCGCGTGGAGGCGGGTCAGCGGCGGGTTCTGGACGAAGCCACCAGACAACGGAGACTGAGCCGACAGCTGGATGCTCTGGAGAAAGACAACTTCCAGGTGAGTCCGTCCGACACCCTGACGTGATGATGTAGCTGATGACGTTAGTTAACGGGAAGTAATGTTGTGATGTTGTTTCCAGGATGACCCTCTGTCCTCCCTTCCTCCCCCGGGTCCCACTGCCCGCTTACCTGCATTCAGTGAGTCAGAGGAACCAGGTGAGACAGGTGATGTCATTTTGGTGTGTTCTGGGTTGTGACTTAGGTTTAACACATCTTTCTTCTTCTTCTCCTAAACATTGCTATGTGCAGAGAAGAAGAAGAGGAAGACGAGGGGCGACCACTTCAAGCAGCGCTTCAGGAAGAATTTCACTACGCTACTGGAGGAGGAGGTGGGTCATTGTTCTGCTTCCTCATTGGTCCTCAATCTCAAGGGTGGGTCTAGGTATTTTTTGATGGGGTTGCCAAGCCGCGGCAGGCACTCTCTGAAGGGCGGCATATTTTAATAATGTATAGAAAGTAGAACACTAAAAATTAAAAGGAGTACAAACTAAGCAACTTAAATGTGCTATGAAATAAAAAATACTCAAAATTTACGTACAATTTAAAGCATGTAGCCCATGGTAGATATAGTACAAAAAGTAAGATGTTTCTCCACTGTATAGTTTTGCATCACAATTTCATTTACAGAACAAATGAATTGAAGCAGTAGATCTTTGGATAAGATTGGATGAGATTCACACCACACATAATACCACACATGGTAAAGAAAAAAAGAATGCTTTTCTTTTTTAACATTTTCATTATTAATCTTAAAATATAATTAAAGACACACTGGACAGTGTGGGATGTGAAGAATGCGGCGCCTCCTCTCCTAAACTACCACTGCTACCAGTCTCTTCTTGGGCCAAATCTTTATGATCCATCTGGTTACGACCAGGTGAAGTGTCTGGTCACACAATGGATAATTCCGTTATTGCATCAAAACGTGAGACATCAGTTAAATCAGTGGGTTTTTTTATTCTGTAAATGTTTGAGTATACACATTCCATTTATGAATTGCAATAATTGATTAAGTAACAGTATTAACTAGATATAAGACAGGTGATATAGAACAAGATACCTTTAGTTGCTGAATGCTGAACTACAAATGATGGTGCTTCATAGTCATCTCGACCTTCATCACTGAGTTCCGCAGACAATATGAGGAAAATCATTCAAAATGTTTACTCTATTTGTAGAGTACTCTATTTTCTATTATTTTCCTCTCTATTGTTTTCTATATCTCTATATTTCCTCATCAAGCCAACCTGACTTGGCACTACCAGCACACTACCCATCACAGAAGTACTGGCGTTGGCTTGTTTAGCTGTGCGGGTCTGTCTTCTGACTAAGGTTAGACGGTAACTTTTCATATTCAACGCTACACAAAACAAACTCCGGTTGAGTTTCCTATATGCTTATTCTCCTCTCCTGGGCCAGAAATTGTCTAAATAAAGTTGGTTACAGGTGTCTTTGTCCATCCACCGTCTCACTAACTTGGGGTCGGTAACAGCATGTTGCCGGCTGTCTAATTCCTCATCGTTGCGGGTTATAATGTCAGGTGCTCCACAACTACAACAACCACAGGGTCAAATGCAGATGTGCATGGATGACATTGAATATTGATAATTTTGCAGGTATCAAAGCACGGTAAAATATAAGTTTTCGTTAAGATAACTACAGCCCCGCCCCAACACAGTCTGCCGTCACCTGACTTCTGCTCGCCCCTCTGATTGACAGAACCTATCAGATAGGGCAGAGCCGAACTACCTGTCTGCATTGGCCCCGCCCTCTTCTCTGCCCCCTCGTCACTTCTGCTGCGTCTGCGGGTTTCCTTCACACTACACATGCACCACATGTGGGGGACGCTACTGCAGCAGCAAGTGTTTGTGTACGCACAGAGAAACAAGGTATGCATTAATCTATCATTCATCAGGTATTCATTTATCCATTCATCACTCATTCATCTTCCATCAAAACATCATTTACTATACATCAATTCACTCAGTCATCCATCCATTCATCACTCCATTGTCCATCATCACTTTAATGAAACAATGAATGAGTGAGTTCTTAAACCGCTTGATTTCCAGACGTATTTGAACTCATTATCCCTCTGCAGGTGCCTGAAGTGGACGCTCTGACCTCTGACTGTCTCCATGGCGACAATGCTGCATCCTGTTCTCTGCAGCAGGATTTGAATCTGTGACCCGACTGAATGACAGAGAACTTTAAAATCGCCTAAGTGATGTCACAAATGAGGAACCTGCGAGCTAGCATGTTTATGTAATGTTATTTTTTTAACCAGATTGCTGATGTGACGTAGCTTAGCATGAAGATTGTGAACTCTTGTGATCGTGGCTCAAGCGAACCGCAGATCTTGCTGGTCCAACAGGAAGTTCTCCAACATCATCCACCCTAACAGGATGCAGAAAAGGTTTTAATATTTACAGTAAATCTTAGTCACGTGGCCAGTTTCCCGAGAAACATGATTCTTCACGGAGGCAGATAATTATTTTTGGCCACTTTATCGTGATAACATGTTAATAATCTCGTTGTGGCTCCTCCAAAAATAAATGGCTGCCTCCGTGGCTGTTTTCAGCTTCCAAAATTTCAAACCTAATCCTCCCTCTGAATCACTGAAGAGCAGAGGCTCTGTAAGCCTGAGCCCCCCCCCCTACAAAGAAAGTTATTCAGCCGTGGGTAACCGTAGCTCAGACATGTCAAACTCTCAAGGCCAGGGAGACACATCCGGCCTGCAGAGCAGTCAAAAGCTCCCTGGTAGACAATACCTCATTTCTATAATAACTGGGCTGCTAGTAAAAGGCACAAACACCACTGACACTACAAATCCCAGATTGCATTGCAATAGCTGCTACATCAATGAAGAGCTGCACTTTTTTCAGTGCTGGGTTCAAAATAGGAAAACATGAAGTTGCTTACATTTCATTTACATTTTCATTTTCTAGTATCTGTTACTGCTTCTGGCTTCGGTAACGGATACTAGGAGCAACGGTCTACATCAGTCTACCTTTACCGCTTTTGCACCAAAGTCAGTTTCAATTCATGTCATTCATTTATAAAGAAAATTTCCCGCTCATTGCATTCATATCGGATGAACAGGAGAGGCAAACAGACCTGTTGGTGGCCATAGAAGTTGGAATTTATAGTCAAATATAAATTTATATCTTGGTCAATTTGCCTGTTATTTGGTCTTTTTTTTAAGCTTAATTACTGCATCAGTTGATACATTTAATTCATGAGAGCAAGAGGTTGTAGAACACATTTCATGTTCAGTGATTTTTTCTTTTGACAGAAAAGTACACAAATAATAAAAACGATAATTTATTATTGGTGTAATTATTTTATTGTTAATTGTTTTTGATGATATTTAATTATTGCAAGGATAATGACTGTTTTTTTAGTTTTATAAAATAAAAATATCAAAATAATGGATCATTAGTGAATAAAACAAAAACAGCTGGTTTATATATGAATACATTTATATATATTTTATAGGTTAAAGTTACTATTTCTCATTCTTATTATCTCATTCTGTTATATAATTGCTGTTTGTGACCATAATATAGGAAAATAGGCAACAGAGTCTGAGGAATGGCCATTTAGAAAGACCCTCTGCTCTGTCACACACACTTTGCAATCTTCCAATCAAACGATGCGGCTGCACTGTTGATGAAAAGTCTGCTAATCAAAAGCCTGGCATGAGCCTGCGGCGTTTCTGAATATTTATGAAGGTTATTCAAAATTAAAAATTTTGCATCCAGAACACCAATCCCTCTGGTATGCAAATTGTAGTGGATCAAATTGTCCGTGGATTGATGGCTGAACACTTTTTTTTTTAAATTCTCAAAGATTGTCATGATCAGTGATGTTAAAATCATTCAGTTTGGTGGTCTTTGGGACGGTAATTACAATTGAGGATTTACAGATCGCCAGGATTTGATTACTGTTAATGGACTTGACAGTAATCAAAGTCTTTTATCTCTGATAGAGAGGGAGACATAGAAATGATGCTGATCCATTTTGATTTTTATCTGTAATTTGACTATTTTCTATTCCTTTGGTTGTTCAGAATGAGTAAAAAAAATAAAATAAGAGTAAATAAAATAAGAACAATAGCTCAGATTACACCAGCCCTATTTGAGTGCTGTTCGGCCCGCAATGTTCACCCTGTGTCAGGTTCCCCATTGGTTCCCCGTTCTCGTCACAGATGAGCCTTGGTGAACATTGTGCTGCCTGAAACATCATCAGCAGGGCTGGTTAGGTGCTGGGTCAGTGATGGTTTTGGGCAGATACTGGAAGGGTTTCACAGACCTCCATGTGTTAGCCAATGGTATCAACTGCGGTTAGGTCCTACTAAGAAATCTGAGATGCAGTGTCAGAGCTTACTCCGGTGCAGTGGATCCTGGTTTCCTCCTGTCACAGGTCAATGCCAGGCCTCATGTGTCCAGAGTCTGTAGTTAGTTCCTGGAGGTTGAAGGTTTTGATGCCATCTTTATCGGAATACATTTTAACATTTTAGTATCACGTTGACTCATGACACCGACCTGTCCGCCGGTACCGGCAGAGGACGGGCTTAGCTCCGGAAATTGACTCTCCGTATTAAATTCCTGGTCCTGGTCCTGGTCTTGGTCCTCTATCCTGACAAGAGTACTACTTATAATCTGCGAGCTCGCGCCTAAGGCTGCCTTTCGGTCCCGCGGGTTTTTCGTGTTCTCGCGATAACCTGATATTTTATTTTTTTAATATTAAGAGTAGATCATTTTACTTTTTGGGAATGTTTTACCAGTTCATTTTTGAGGGTTTGACAAATTGTCAGCCCAAAATACAGTTACTTGTGCACATTGAACAAAGACATGCTCCAGTGTTTTCCAGACATGGTTACAAAAACAGCATCCGGCTATAGTTGGGATATTTTTAGAAATAATGGGAGTTTAGGGGATAATATTTATGTAAAATCTTAAAGGCTTCCCCCTTAGTTACTGTTGCCAGGGGGTTTATGAACAACTTGCATCAGTTTCCTGCCATCAGATATGTGTGAAGGAGTAAAACATAGCAGATCAGACTTAATGATTGATGGACAGAAACATTTCTTACCTTCACACATTGATGCTCTCATATATTTCAGGAGTCAACTCTTATCCACATTATTCATAAAAGTTATTGATGAACATTAACCCTGAAAACCAATCAGGTAAACCAATAGTTTACTGGTAAGCTTAGCTATATAGTCTTATGAACATTTCATCCCCTCCTGGTAGAGATCGGCATCTACATGGAGCTGTCCTCATGCCCTGAATCACAGTAGGTCTGTGGAAATCTGGATCAGATGAGATTGTACCATTACCTCTCAAAAGAATTCATCACAAGCCCTTCAGAATTTTTAAATCCTGTGGAGAAAATATTGATGGCAGAGTCACATGACCTCCGCAGGGACTGTCAGGTATCATAAGTAAGCTCCTGACTAAAGAGGAGGACATCACGCATGATACAGACGTTTTATTCGAATTAGGAATCCCAGCTTAGAAATGATGCTCAGTGGTGACATCAACAATGACATCATCATACAGTTGGTCCATTCTCTCATTGTCGTTATCGCCGGGTGGAGACATCGTCATGGAGACAAATCGCTTTGCTCCTGCAGGTGAAAAGATTGTAATATCTTTGTTAACGGCCACACATAATGGACATAATTGATTCGCTAACCTTATCTATGACAAATAATATTATTTGTGATACCTGACATTAGCTATGACAACTAACATCCCCTTCAGCTTTGGTCGGTGGTACCATTGAACGCTGATCCACTATGAATATTCCCTACAATCTTTGTGTTTAGTGAACATTTACTAATATTCACTAATACTACCATGTTATGCTAATTAGAACATTTAAATAATATACAGTACATTGTGAAATTTATATCTGGTACACATCAATTTATTAGCATTGCCATTGTGTTCATGTAATATGGTTGTTAGCATGCTACTGTTACCATGCCTCTGATCAGAAACGTTACCAGCAGGCGTGTGGAGATACAGCGATACCAGGAGGACGGTGGAGATGCAATATGGAAAGATCACCACAAGGCGGTACAACACCCTCAGTACGTATAGGTTTTGAGTTGTTTTGGACCTAAACGTGCCTTTGGCATCTACAAAAACAAACAGAACTGATCACGGTTAAGATTTTTCAAACGTGAACACAACACAGTTTACAGCTAAAGGCAAGTTAGCAACCATTAGCAGGTAGCAGATAGTTGCAATTGGCAGGCAGTAGCAGTGTTTGGCTTGGAACTTAGAAGCAAGTTAGTAGTAAAACTTAGTAGTTAGCAGAACTTACCTCTGACAAAGAGCCAACTGGGTGGAGACTCTCCCAGCCCGATGATGTCACACTTGTAGACGCCTTCATCGGACTTGGAAACAGAGCGGATGGTCAAGTTACTTGTGGGCTCAGTTCCGATGAAGTAGCCATCTTTGTAGAAGGCAGCTGGGCGGGAGGAGTGCTGGCCTTTGATTCTACAGTGTAGCGTGATTTTATCTCCCGTTTTCACTGGGGAGGCAGGACTCTGGAGGCCCACTTTGATATCTGAACGAAGAGATGGAAAGATTTTAACAGGAGGTTACGTTTAAGTGGTTTATATTGGTTTAGCTCATACCGTAAACGGTGAAGTTGACCATGTTGCTCCGCCTCCCGGTTTGAGTCTCACACCAGTACAACCCGCTGTCAGGCTTCTTGGCTGTCTGGAGGAGGCAGCCGTCGGGGGTCAGAACCCCCCATCTGGGTCCGCAGCTCTGCAAACTGAACTGGCCTCCAGAGATTTGGGTACTGATGGCCCTGATAACCCTCCAGCCATGGAAGCCGCTGTTTTCACCGCAGCTCAGAGACACGTTGTCGTACTCCAGCAGCTGGGACGAGTTGGGCTCCACCTCAAACCAGACCGGGTCCGGATCATCTGGGTACACAGATACTGTCTCAGGTGCAGTTCCTCAAATGCCATTTATATCCATGTCCAGTAAAACCTGGACACGTTCATAGAGCTGAGTTCATCCAAACAACATAAAATAGTAATATTTGCTCCCATCATAATCGTTTATTACTGTTGTTTTTCTAAATAGGTCTATTTGTGATCCTTTGCAGTTGGAGGGTGACCAAACTAAATTTCATTGCAGTGACTACAATGAAAAATAAAGTGTCTTGCACAAAACTGATGTAAAATATAATAATATATATATAATTTACGATTAGAACTAATTTTGTATCGTATATAATACCATACAAAAATTAGTTCTAATCGTAAATTATTCTCTTTCTTTCTTCTGTTCCCTTTAGGGGTCTCTACAGCACATCATTTGTGTCCATCTTGCCCTGTCCTCTGCATTTTCCTCTGTCAAGCCAACCAACTGGATGTCCTCTATCACCACTTCCAGAGACCTCATCTTTGGTCTTCCCCTTTCTCTCCTGCCTGGGAACTCCATCTCCAGCCGCCTTATATGAACAGCAGAGCTGGTCCCACTACCAGCTTGTACACCTTTCCCTTCATTCTTGCTGCTACTCATATTCCCCCCATTGCTCATAACATTTGACAAGTACTTTAACTCCCGAACCTTCTCCATCTCTACTCTGTGCATCCTCACTGTTCCACCTGTCTCCCTTTCATTCACACATGTTTATTCTATCTTGCTACAGCCTCGGCCACCCCGGACCTCCATCGACCTGGGCGTCCAACCAGACGCAGATTTCCGTAGTCAACATCTTTATGAAGGGAGTGGGACGAATAGTGGGGAGTGGGATGAAGTAATTGAAGTTACATCTTAATCTTTCTGAGTCTAGTATAGTATTTGTTTTCAGTATTCAGTATTCAGTATTTCTTTCCAGCAGTTATTTGTAAGAGAATGGCCACTACAAACATCGTCTTTAGACATGCTGTCAGTTCTTCATGTAAGTCATTTGCTGGAACTCTATCCAGATCTCTGTTTCACAGCATATTGCAGAAACTCTCCCTGTCACAGTCATCTCTTCTGAGCCAAGCTTTTCGAAACTGAACTTCAGTGAAACAAACCTCCACCCTTCCAGAGGACCACAGCTTTAGAGTAATCTGACTACCAGAAGCATTCATTCAGATCAGCCACAACACCGGTCACACGATGACCTCACTATTGATTCTGCATCTGTAAAGGGCAAACATCCTCGTTGCAAATCCATGCAGAAAATATTATAATTTAATAAACATATATTTTTTCAGGTACATCTTTTTACAAGATAAATAATCAAAGGAATGCTGCTGCTCTAACCCTGCAGGCAGAAGAGTTAATGGGCTGAAGGAATTTCAGATGGAGAGGGTTAAGTTAACTAGAAAAATATTCATCATGCTACATCTTCCTCCTTAAGTGAAAGAAGTGAACTTAAAAAAATAAATAAAATAAAAATTAATAAAAACTGACTACCCACTTTTCACACAGGATACCATAACATTTGGAAAATCCATCAAAGATCTAAATTAGGACTTCATACTAAACCCTTTATTATTGTGGGGAAAGTTATTTATACACAAATGAAGATATCTTAAATATAACTAAACCCTGTATAATCGTGTGGTGGAACGATTGAAGTTCTTCAGTAAGTCTCTGAAAAGATGAACAAGTTGAAAGGCTTTAAATTATTCCCATTATTTGATTGGAGGATTGAATTACTTTATAATTACAGATTTTCTCTATCAATAACAAGCATCGGTCAAACCTGTAGCCAGTTACTCAAAACTGTTCATACAGTCTGCATCACCAACATGCATCTTGACCAAACAATTAAGCTCACTTTCAAAACCCATTCAAACCACCAAAACCTTTCATCAAACCACCTATACCCCTCATCAAACCCCCCCCAAACCACATATACCCTTCATCAAAACCCCCCCAAACCACCTAAACTCTTCATCCATGTCTGAAAATAAGCTGCTTGGACTAGAACACTGGCATCAGTCGTCACTCAGAGAGCAAACATTGTCACTTATTACAACCTGAGATCAGGTAGTGTTACATAAACGAACAGCATTCCTCTTTGAAAGACAAAACTGAGGTCTTAGATTTTGGAGTCAAAGAGGAGAGTTAAAGGTCAGCGCTCCCCTGTGATCTGTTAATGTTAAAAACCACTAACTAAGCCAGAAATCAGAAATTAAGACCTTTACAAAGACGCCTACTATGACCTCAAGAATACATCTATGATCTTCTGCTATGTTCTGAACCATCCAGACCTCTCAGGTTGTAGGGATCAGGTCTACTTAGCGTCCCCAGAGTAAGGTCCAAACATGGAGAAAAGGTGTTCAGTTTTTATGCACCAAATATTTGGAACAAGCTCCCAGAAAGCAGCCGGACCACTCAAGCTCTCAATTCTTTTTAAATCAGTGGTTAAAAAAGGAGCTAATTAAATTTTAAATCAATCAATCAATCTTTATATATATATAGCGCCAATTCACAACAACAGTTGCCTTGAAGTGCTTTCCATTAAGAGCAGGTCTATTATTATTATTATCTACAGGACCGACTATGGTCGCTGGTGTCGCTAACTTCACGTTCCGTAAAATAGAACTGCCAATGACCAGAGTTGTTTTCTCAGCAGGTGTGTTGCTGAGTGGGGAAATTCTGTTTGAAACATGAACAGGCTGGTGGTGAACTGTGGGCTGGTGTTTCGGGCTAGGCCTTCTTCGCACAGTCACCCAGGCTCCCTGTTTTCCCGGCTGCTCAGGAGCTGCTAGGGGGCGGCTAGGAGGAGCCAAGACCGGTCGGTCCGCACCGGCTACAGGGGGCTGGCTAGCAACAGAGGCTAGTGGGGTATTTTCCATGGTGCGGAACCGCGTCTCCAAATCAGTGAGCCTCGCCTCCAGGGCGACAAATACATTTTATTTATTACACTTATCATTAGCATTAAAGGAGGAAGAGGAGTAGCTAAACATATGACACACAGAGCAAGAGAGAGGAGGAGAGAGGGAAGCCATATCTAACTTATAGATTTAGCGGCTAACGGCTAGGTGTTTCAAAAACAAAGCGCAGATTTAGCAAAAATGTCTAAATATGAGTGGGTAGATGAGTGCTTCAGTTAAATTACTCTCGATACAAGGGAACTTTTAAATAAGTTAGCCTCTAATTTGTGACGACTATATCTATCATATCTATCATTAAACACACTCTTGTTGACAAAACATCAAACAAAATGTCCCCGATTGTTTCCATTTTTCTCAATCCTTTTTCCTAGGCGGGCTTTGAGCACGAAACACAAACCGTAACAAATGTTCTTTGTGAATGCAGAGCGCGGTGTGTGTACAAATGTCTTATTGCACACTATTTTACATAAATGCACAAGCCGAACAATCGAATGTTAAACTAGCGCTAACAAAACCCCAACGCTATCCAAACCCCAACGCTATCCAAACCCCAAATCATCCAAACCCCAACGCTATCCAAACCCCAAATCATCCAAACCCCAACGCTATCCAAACAGCCCTTCAGCCTTTTCCTGAGCATATGAAGATGTTAAACCACTTGTTGGATATCCATGCAGTTGCCGAGTGTCCAATGTGAATTGTGTATGTTTTTTTATTAATTTGAATTGAACAAGTTAGAAAAAATAAACACATTAAATCACACCCATACATAACTTGTGTATTTTTCCATTTACTTTCCAAGAGGATATACAAGTTACAACAGGTATAATATTCCAGGACCGATCGGGTACAGAGGGATCATAGATTGAAGGACTACAGAGGAACTTCTTTTTCCTCAGCTTCCCCATCGTCTGGACGGTGGCTGTATCCTGCCTTTTTAAACTTATCAGAAAAAGTTCTGAGGCGCGTTCTCCTTTACGCCTGACGTTATCCACCAACACCAATTTTGCCCTTTATTTCGTGGTTATACGTCTTTTTCTTGTAAATTTCATATTCTTCCACGTTGAGTACCCCTTGCAGAAATGTATCGAGAGCGACAGCATCTTTAAGATCTTCGGGTGTTCTGTAAATGAACCCGAATCTGAGCTCAAATATCTGGTCTGTTGCCATGGCCGAGAAAGTAAGCTCCTATCTGTTTCTCTCTCACTCTCTGTAGGTCCTCTCTTCGCTCCTTTAAAACTGCTTTAGGGCTCGCTTAACCCGGTACAGCGTTATAGTTATACAGCAAAGTCAGCCAGTCACAGATTTGGAATGAGCGATCTTATTGGCTGTATAATTTCCAATCAGGTAGTGAGCGTATTGGTAGGTATGCCCGCCAACTTAAAACGCCTTCTTAACCCTTTAAATGCCGTTCTCAACTATTTGGTAGAGCACATTTTGAGTCACTATTTCTTATTGAAAAATGTTTGACCTATATCTATATATCAGATCTCCGACAGGTGGTGGTGGGAGTACATACCGACGGCTCAGACTGTCAAGATAACCCATACTCAAGGTACTCAAGGTAAGGTCTGTGTGCCCAAAATGACCAAATATGGAAGACACTTCCGGTCATGGCGGGAAACTAAAAAAATGGAGGATGGTAGGAATCATGTGACTGTGATGATGTCATCACAACACATGACGTGGCAGGTGTTGATTCGGGAGGGGGAGTGGCTTAAACTCAACTATTAGAGATGGGCCCCTCACACTTCTTCATTTTGGTGGGACTTAAGGTTGAGGTGGCAGATTCTGATTGGACGAGAAGGCGGGCATCCGGTGAATGTGATGTCCCTTTCGGTTGATGACGTGGCAGCTTCTGATTGGGCGAGTGACAGGTTTGACGAAAAGGTGTCCTTATTCATTTTTCACAGGGACTCTTGCTTGACCTCATCTGTCTGCCTGTCTATAACCATAGCAAACAAGACAGGGCTCAGAGCCGATCCATGATGCAGTCCCAACTCCACCTTGAAGCCATCCGTCACCTACTGCACAAGTCATGCTGCCCTCATCTCCTGTGCAACTTACCATACCTCTCTCACGCCAATCTTCCTCATGCAATACCACAATTTTTTCTAAATCCACAAAGATACAATGCGTCCCGGACTAAACATTGCATTTATAGGGCTCTTGAATTAAACTATAGTACTGCTCACACATTTTCATCGGGACGGACGGACAGCAGGACAGACAGACAGACAGATAGATAGATAGATCGATCAATAAATCTACCGTCCAGATTCAGCCAGGTGGACAGAGACTCTCCATGGTCCTTTATGACACAGCTGTAGACGCCTTCATCAGATTCAGAGAAATTACGGATGGTCATTTGATTTGTGGGTCCCTTGCTGATGACTGTGCCTTCTTTATAGAAGGTAGTGGTGCGGATGGAGGAGGGGCCCTCTACTTCACAGAACAGAGTGACATTGCCTGCTGCCGCCGGGAGGGTGGGGCTTTGGAGGATCGCTGATCCCTTCCCTCGACAGAAACACATTCAAACCATTTAAACAAATATAAACAAAGAATAGAATGTAGAAGAAGAAGTGGGCTTTACTGGCAATGGTGATGTTGATAGGCTCGCTGTTTCCTCTGCGTGCAGATTCACACCAGTATGACCCGCTGTCCAACAGCTTCACTGCCTGTATCTTGCAGGTAGAGGAAGAAGTCTGGATGCCCCATCCTGAGCCACACCGGGAGAGAACTGGCTCCCAACTATCAACAGGCACATCCTCACTTTCAGAGACTGAGTGTGGTCTGTGGTGGATCATAAAACTAGGCTTTAGAAGCAGAGGAGTGTCCAGAGGATGAACTCAGGAACCTAAACTAGAACTAGAACCTGTTAGGGATTGACCCACTAACCTGCTCGTGGTGTACCTCCACACCGTCCATCCATCAGAGTCGACTTGCTCACAGCGCACAGATACTGTCTCGTATTCCCAGAACTGGGTCCTGCTTGGAGAGACCGCCATGAAGACTGGAACCAGGAGAGAGACACGCCGTTATTCTGGTGACATCACAATGTTCTGTCTGGTGATCAACTGGTGATTAATCTTGGAAGTTTGCCAACATAGTGGACTTGATCTGGATCTGGTGCCAATCCAATCATCTAAGATACGTAGACGAGGCTTTTATGTGGTCACACCCAATGTTTGTTTCTCGCCTGCATCAGAGTCCATTAACACCCTTTGGTTACCAAATGGGTTGCCACCAAGAACCGGATCATCAGACGGTTTTTCCCAAACCTGATACAGATTTAACTTATAATAAAACGTCAGAGTAAGATATTTTACAGAGGAATGCGTAACAGACTATTACAGTTGCTTTCTGGTGGTTTTAGCTGCCAGTTACTAGTTAGCTGCTACTAGTTGTTACTATCTATTGGCAGTTAGCATGTGGTAGCATATCTTTCATGGTGGTTGTAGATTGAATGTCGAGATCTTATGAACCATCATGGTTAAACATCGGCTCAAATTTTATAATCTTTGTTGTCATGGTTATGATAAAATTTGCTATTATTGTTATAAACAGAAAGTGACGTTGTTTCCATCTATTTGTTGTTACACATCAAACACGTCGCGTTTACTCAGGTTGAGTGTAAATTTGAACATTTCTAACTTCCTCTTTGATCATACAAAACTAGTATATACAGTGTCCTACTAGAGGCCGCCGTCGGCCTTCCAACTAATTTTTAGTTTAGTCGCCGTCAGTCTTGAAATAGACAGGAAGCAGTAACAAATCACAGTATGTTTTGGACCCATAGGCCTTTGACAAGACATCTGAAGAGTGACAGGAAGCACGGAGAGAGAGACGGGGAGGTGACGTGCAGCAAAGGGCCAAAGATGGAATTGAACATTTGGCGGCTGCGCTATGAGTACTCAGCCTCTCTACATGGAGCGCCCGCTCTTCTGACTGAGCTGGCCACACAACTTACAGTAGTTAATAAAACCAAATGATATAATCAGTCAAACGTTAGTCTGTGGTATACAAACATGAGGACTTGAACTCACCACGCCGCTCAGCTGATGTCTCGTAAGCCATCAGTAACACTGAAATACAAACTTAAACACCAACATTCTTAGTTCATATTTTTATTTATGGATAAATTCGAGGGACCTTTGTGTCGGCAGATATTTGTCTACTTACAGATGGCAAGAAGAGTTGTCTTCATGGTGCCTGCAGGCTGAAGCTTCATTGACCGTCAGACGTTGACTTCCTGTTAGATAAACAAATAAAGCATAGGGGTGGTGAGGTGTCGGGGGTGGGGTATCTATTGTCTGAACCTGTCAGGAAGAAAAAGAATGTTTGTGTGCTCAGATGTGAGCTCATCTCTTCTCAGAAAATCTCTTCTCAGGAAATCATTTTTCTGGCTTTTATTTGGTCACTAATAGCAGCGTGGACCGACGCTATATCCCAACAGTCCGCTGCATCCGATTAGCTCGTTGACCATTAACCTCAAGCTTTGGTGGAAACTGGTTTGATGGTTTCTGTTGAATCAGAAAAGCATCCGATCTGACTATACAGTATGCCCAGTAATTTGACAACAAATTACTGGGCATACTGTTGTCAAAAATACTGGAATCCACCCCTCTCTTCAGTTCCTCACCAATAATCACAGGATTTTCTCCTCATTCTTCCCCTTTATCTGATTCAACCCGGTCCAGTAAGACAAGGGTCAAAACTGAAGCTTAGTGGCGACCCACAGACTGGAGCAATCTCAAACAAATGCTCATCGGCTTATGTGTCCATCACAATCGGTCACATCTGACTTACTGGCATGAGGCGGACCTGTACAATACTAACCGGTTTGTTATAATGTAATGGCTGATGGGTGTATGTAGGAAGTGGTTATTAAGTTCTTTGTTTTATTAAGATATAATCTGAAAAACTACTTGTTTATAAAAGTTCTGCAGACAATGTCATACTAGTTTAAGGATTTAAGTTAGCTTCTCGATTCAAAGTAGTTTCTCGGTTTAAATTAGATTCTGGGCTCACACTGGTTTCTGGGTTTAAATTAGCTTCTGGATTCAAACTAGTTTCTCGGTTTAAATTAGATTGTGGGCTCACACTGGTTTCTGGGTTTAAAATTAGTTTATGGATACGAACCACTTTTCTTTCTTTAAACTGGTTCAACTGGTTTAGCTGTTGTTTCCGGCTGCCGTGCGGTCTGAGGTGTGAGGATGTCAGCCGACGAACAGGAAATGTTCATAGCTTCAGCTCGACTCTGTCATGGTTCTGTTCTTTATCTGTGTTATTTTGGAGTTCAAGGTTTTTTATTTTGAAGGTTTTGTTCTGTTTAATTCCTTGTTTGATTCTGTTTTCTTGCTGATTTCCTTTGTTTATTTTTTTGTGTTCCATTTCCTTCCCTCCTATCTCTTTGAAGGTGTGTGTGTGAAGCCTAACGCCGAGTGTTTCTCCTTGATTATTGAATGTTGTCACCTGTCCCCGGCCCTCACCGGTTCCCTATTTTCTTCGTTACTCAGTGTTTTTAAGTTTGTGTCTTCATTCCTGTCTTTGTGAGGTGGTTTTTAAAACTATGTTTGTTTAGCATGCCTGTGTGCTGGCTCATGTTAGCGCATTAGCTCCCTGAAAACCCGTCCTACATTTAGCTTTTTTCTCATGTATTATATTTTAGTACTTTGATAATTCTGATAATTGTTTGCTAATATGTACTTTGGGACAATTTTTTTGGCTACTTTTCATTTCCAGTCATTTGTTTTGGAAGTTTAGTTTTATGCCTCGTTTATAGTTCTGGAAAATCAGACTTTTACAAAATTTTATTTTGAGCATGATTTTGTTTTCTTTGCAGTTTTGTCCTTTATTTTGAACTTAAACTTAACATTAATTCCACAGTTGAACTAAGAAAGTTAATTCACTTCTAAAACCTTTTAATTTGAAGCAGTTAAACATTTTCTTTACTACTTTGTCCTTCCAACTCCTCCCACAGATCTAACCAGACACACTTTTAATCTGCTTGTTATCATGGCAACCCCTCCAGGATGGGGAGTTATTCATGTAGGGGTTTCATTCAGGGATGTTGACATGGAAGGGCAATCTAACTTTACATTTAATGTGAAACAGGAAGTTGTGATAACTTCACCATCCGTCTCCCAACAGGTCTCAAACCACGTCACCTGATAGATCAGAGTCCCACCCTGAAGATGCCTATCAGCTTTAATTAATGCTAGCTCATTAGCAATGGTGGTTGCAGTATGTACACAATTGCTGGCTAATGGAACAGCATGCAACATAAGTAGTAGTAGTAAACAAATGTTTAGTTTCACTCTAAACTCATTTGTTTCATTTCCTGTCTGAACATCATACGGCAATGGTAGCTAGTATGCTAACCTAATGCTACAGTTCACAAAGACTGTTGATTGTAATTAAGTTTTTTTATTTGTTTACAAAAACCTTCCTGTTAAACCACCTTGTATCTGACTTGTTAGCATGCTAGCTGACCTAACTGTTCCCCGTCTATCAACAAGAAGTAAAATGATGAACAAGCTGAAAGTGAAGCTAAGTAGTTCTGTGATATGTTAATGTTATCATGTTATGTGCATATTAGCATGTTAGTTCATCACAGACATGTTGGAACCGCCATCTCCAATAAGATAAATCCTATGGCTTACTTTACTGTTTATTAATATGAACTGAATAATACATGTTGACAATGGGTTATTAAACATTTATATGAATATGAAAGTTGGGTTGATTCTGTGAAAAACAAACCATTATGAACAACATCGGCCAATAATCTGGACACTTAAACAGGTTTGAACAAAACTGTATGATTGACTTATGGGGAAACTAAAAATTATACACAACAAATGTATGACAAAACATGTTTCTTATTTTGTATTTATTTTACAATGGAAGGCTATTTATGCCATAGTTAAATATAATAAAAAAAATATCATGTATTATTTGGAATTTTTTTTATTTCCACAATGTGAACATAACAGATCTAATCAAAATTTTCACTGTTATTTTACTATGTTTTGTTTTTTGTCCCCCATCATGAGCTTTTGAAGGCGTGACAGGAAACGGTTATTCAGCTGTTTTTTTCGATATATATGGTTAAATGTGGTAAATGTATAGCTTCCTTTGGTTCATCCAATCACCAGCCTCATAGCCTGCTCTCAAGCGTCACATGGTCTTTTCCTTGGCCAATCACGTTGCTGCTTGATGTTATGGCTCCGGCTTCATCTGCTCCTGAGATGAAAAATATCACATTTTATTAAATAAAAACAGAATGAATATATAATCAATATCATATACTAAATATGATCTTGTTACGTATGTGTGGAAGACAGATCTATCTACGTATGTACATGTATGTATGTATGTATATGTATATATATGTATGTATTATGTATGTATGTATATATGTATAAATACACTGCTCTAAAAAATTAAGGGAACCCTTAAATCACAGTCCGGATCTTGATTCAAAAAACATACAAGTTGAGAATCTTTATTGATGATTGATTGAAATTGCATAATTCTTTTAGAACAAAATTACTCAAGAAAGATCAATGGAAAACAAATTCATTAAACCATTAAGGTCTGGATTCTAAATTACACCAAAAATCAGAGTGAAAAACTGAAATCACAGGTTCTGATCTAACTCGAGTGAATTTCATCACAACAGCTCATAATGTGACCCAGGAGTGTGTTTGAGCCCCACATGCCAAAGGGACCTCCATGGATCAGGGCTCCTTGACAGTCTCTGGTCATATGTGGTGTCGTCTAATGAAACGATATGTAACGTCTCGGAGGTTTACAGGTGGATTCAGGCTCGGGGAAGATGAGGACGAGTCAATGGCATCAATACCATCATCCTCCAGGAACTGCCTACACACTCTGACTACATGAGGCCGGGCAATGTCCTGGACCACGAGGAACCCAGTGTCCACTGGACCAGTGTAAGGTCTGACATTGGGTCTGAGTTTCTTCCTGGTAACTAACAGCAGCCAGGGTAGCGTTCGCTAGCCTTTGGATGTCCGTGAGACCATCCAAGGATCTGTCTCCCCAGACCATCACTGACACACCACCAAACCGGTCCTGCTAGATGATGATGCATTTTTATCTGCTTTTACCTTGTAGCACTTTGGGATTTGATCCAAATGTAAAGTGCGTTATAAATAAAAATGTATTATTATTATTATTGATGCAGCAGCATTAAATTCTCCACAGTGTCTTCAGGCTCTGTCAAGCCTGCCACATGCCCTCAGTTCGGACCTGCTCTCATCTGTGAAGAGAACGCGGCACCAATGGAGAACCTGCCAATTCTGCTGTTTTCTGGTGAACACCAATTCAGCGCCACAATGCTGGGCTGAGGGCACAGGTCTTAGTAGAGCACAGGTCCTAGTAGAGCACAGGTCCTAGTAGAGCACAGGTCCTAGTAAAGCACGCCGGGCCCTCATGCCACCCTCATGCAGTCTGTGGCCGACAATTTTGTCAGAAACATCACACCAGTAGCCCACTGGAGGTCATTTTTTAGGGATCCGTCAGTGCTTCTCCTGAGAAATGGATTGTGGCCACCACCTACAGAAACATTCCTATCTTGGGGGTTGTCATGCTTTTGGCTCTCCTTTGCACCCGTTGTCACTTTCATTTGCATCAAAACAGGTGAAACTGATCCACAATCACTTGTGCTTCCTAATTGGACAGATTGATATCCCTGAAGTGTAACTGGCTTGGTCTTTGAGGACCACCATAAGTTCTGAACCAGAGAAGACCTTTTGTTTGGACCTCACGATTTCAAAAACACTGATAGCTTAGCATTGTTGTTGGCAAGCATAGAAACATGTCTGGTATGAGTGTGTCCACTGACCTTTGACCTGTCGTGCCAGGAGGCGTGGCCCTGCCAGTCCGATACTCAGAGCGCCGATGGGAGCCGTGGTCAGGATGGCTAAAACAGCTAGCGTTAACACGTCTAAACCAAACTTAATGTGAGATTCATTGCCCTCCTCTCTCGCCATGTCCAGTGCCTTTGAACCAATCGCAGCCTGACAGGACGTAAACAAAATAGATCAGAGAAACACGTTTGAATTGAAAAGGGTCCAATGAATAAATGAGAACAGACTCTAAACCCCCCTCCATGTCTTCACTGAGGAGGTTCCACTGGCTCTTTACAAAGTTCTATCTGATGATCAGTGATGTGGTTATGTAATTCATACTGCCACTGCAGAGGTTCTAGTGGTCCCTAAAGATGTTTAGAAAGTGAGGAAGTTCTACTTTTTTTTTTTTATACAGGGTTCTGGAAGTAACTAAGGTTTAAATGGTCATTTTATGTCACTACACATTGTCACTCAAGAGGTTGCAGGGGTTATTGAGGAGGTTCTAGAGGCTTTCTACAAGGTTCTAAAAGTTATTATCTGAAGATTAGTCAGCAAGGTTGTTTTTTGATTCGGGTTGCCACTGAAGAGTAGCTAGGTGTCCAGTCAGATGTTGTAGTTGTCCATAAAGAGGTTAAAACGCCGGGTTCCTGATGTAACTAAGGTTGTAATAGTCAATGAGGAGGTTATGTCATCGCATGTTGTCACTGAAGGACAACTAAAAAAAACTTATTTAAAATTCTAGTGGGGAATGATGAAGCTGTAGAGGTCATTGTGAGGTTTTGTTTTTTTTAAACCTTTATTTAACCAGGAAATATCCCATTGAGATCAGGAGTTTCTTTTGCAAGGGTGATTGCCAAAAAGGCACCAGCACACAGCATTCTACTTTCCCAGACATTGTGAGAAAATGATAAAATCCAATATAATTTAATGAACACTTTAAACTGATGGAAAACAACTACTTGAATAGTTTGTTTCCATCCGTTCTTGATTTCTTTTCATGCTCTTCTCCCTGACTGCTATCAGTGAACTCTCATAAGCAAGCATTGATTTCTTTTTACCGTATCAGATTGCTCCATCGCGGTCCCTGGGTGAAACGTCCACGCTAGTGCAAGAAACTATAAAAGAGAATGCCTCTGCAGTTGGAATAACTGGGATGATTTTGTTGATTGTCATATTTTTTTAACCAATCAGATTTCAAAGTTGTCATTTAGGGCGTGGTCTTTTACATGCCAGGGTATGCTCGGTAGGCTTGCGTGCGCAAGCTCGTCCCGTATCAGTGTTATGTTTTTGGAAAAGGCAGGAAAAATGCTGGCATATCGATTGCTGCTGCTGTGGTGGGAATGAGGTCCAGATTCAGTTTCTTGGCGGTGCCAGTACGCCTGATGGCACGTATATTATGCAGACGGAAACACTGTATAACCGCGGCATGTGTCTGTAGAGTAACTGTGAAGGTATTTGAAGGCAGCTTCATTGGAGTATAGAGCTGAAGGCCCACATGGAAAACCCACAGCCTGCTACTGCAGTTTACACATAAAAAAAACTCATTGTACAAATACAATAAATATGGGTACAAATAGTAATAAAAAACAAAATGACGGAGGCTTAGATTTCCTAGGAGGTTCTATGAATGATGTTCTTGGCATCCTATAGATGGTTCTAGTGATCTTATCGAGGAGTCCTTGGCGGTTGAGGTAAACTATTGGTTATTTAGAAGGTTATAATTAAATATCTAGGTTTGTGATCTCATAGTCATATAGGAAGGTTTTAGAGGAACTGAGGAAGTTCTAAATAAATAATAATAATAATACTTTTAATTTATCACGCACTTTAAATTTGGATCAAATCTCAAAGTGCTAAAAGTTCTAGTGGTCTTTTGTAAGTTCTGTTAGGCTCTTGATCACATTTGTGTATTTATAGGAGTAATCTGAGTTGTAGAGGATGAAAAGAGGTTGTTTTAACAGTCCTATGATGTTCCTCTGGTCACTGATGACTTTCAAGGGGTCCTATAGGTAGTTGTAGAGATATTTTAGAAGGTGCTTGTTGTGAATTACAATGATCTATTGGTTCTTTTGGTGGCTGAAATGGCTTAAGTGGTCCTTTTGAGGTTTTGAGGTTTATGGGGCAATTCATGAACTTGTACCCCATCAGTGAAGGGACTCTAGTAGTCCTTTGTTGGGTTAAAGTCCCCATCCATACGGCTCTAGTGAGGGTTTATGGGTAATTAAGGTGTACCCTGGCAGTGATGAGGTTCTACTGGTGTTGTGTTTGTGGTGCCACACACAGACCTGGACAGTGGCTTTAGGAAGCCAGGCCACAGAGATGAAAAGTTTCTCCTTCAGGTTCAAACCTCCAAAATGAACCAGTAAGAAGGTGACAAGCAGGCGGATCACCAGACCGATACAGACACAGGCCAGCCCCAGACCTGAACAAAGAGTCCAATTGTTACCAGGTCCACTTGATTCCTTGCGGAGACCAGGTTCCAAGTGTGTCCTGTTTGTTTTGGGGTTCTTACCTACTGTACTGGGGCTGAGCTTCGTTATGGTGATCTCTGCTCCAATCAGACCAAAGAGGAGTGGCTGGAATATGTCCCAGGACCGACCCATCATGGCTGCCACCGGGACCTGGATCGGATCAGCCAATTCAGAGAATCAGGATCTGAATACAGGAGTTTAATTCAGATGAATGTGTTCCTGATGTTACCTTATCTGACTTCCAGCCCAGAGCAGCCAGAAAGGCGAGAACCAGGGTACAGAGACCACCAGCACCAGCAAAACCAATCACATGGCTGAAGAACACCGAAAATACAGAGAGTCCCAACAACATGAGAGTCCTCATCAACACCAGTTCCTCCTGTGGGAGACAGGAAGTGAGACTTAAAATATGTTACCACACATGACCTGGCATCAGATAGATTAGGACGGTCATATAGTGAAAAATCCATCAAACCCTCCCCCTTCATCCAATCACATATGCCATGTCATCATTGGATTAGGCATTATCACAATGGTTTTCTTGTCTTCTGCCCTCTTGTTCGATCAGAAGCTGCCATGCCACCGGATGTCCAAACCTTTGTAGTCTCATGGGTGACCTTAAGGGGGGCCTCCTTTTTTAGTCCTTAGAGGCATCCCCCATTTTGAGTGAACAGAAATTTTATCCACAAATGGGCATTTGGTATTCCGGCCTTCTGGCTTCTGCAGCCGTTATCTATCAATCACAATAAGTCCATCCCCGCCAGTTGGATGGAATGGTGGGGATGGACTTATTGTGATTGATAGATGGATTGAGAGGGTCAGTTATATATTTTTTCAATATTTGAATCTGGAACCAATGAGATGGCGGTGGAGCTGGAGGTAAGAAACACGTGTCCATAGACTCACACACCAACTGGTCATCTTTCCAACTGAATGTCCAGAAGAATGTTTCTCTCTCTCTCTCTCACACACATATATATTTGTGTATATATAATAATAATAATAATAATAATACATTTAATTTATAATGCACTTTACATTTGGATCAAATCTCAAAGTGCTACAAAGCAAAAGCAGATAAAAGTATCAATAAAAAAATTAAATAATAACTATATAAAAGCCTTACCAAAAACCAGCAATGTTAATTAAGGTTATAGGTTCTGCTAAAAAGGAAAGTTTTAAGTCCTTTTTTAAATGTGTCAG